>CALNHX010003130.1:0-157703 GCA_940337035.1 Agriotes lineatus | reverse complement strand
GTGTTCAAAGGCGAAATAAAGTAATGTAATAGTGCGAACGAGTGAGTCAACCCCAAGGTTCATAGCAATTAGTAAAGATTAGTGGAGGCGATTGTAAGCAGATGACAGACCAATTTGAGAAAAACATGGGAGTAAGACAGGGCTATGCTTTATCAGCAATGATATTTAATTTAATGTTGGAATCAGTAATCAGAAAATTGAACATTAAAGGAAATATCAAAACTAAAACGGTCCAAATCAACGCGCACGCAGACGACCTCGTCATATCAAGTCGAGACCTGGGCGAGCTCAAAAAAGTTTTTAGTAAACTGGAGAAAGGAGCGGAAGTGGTGGGACTGCAGGTAAACGAGAAAAAGACTAAATACATGAGAATAACCAAACGCGAGCACCACTTACAGGATCTAAAAATCGGCAACTACAAATTTGAGGAGGTAACTGAGTTTGTATACTTAGGATCGCAATTGAATGCTACAAATAATATGAGTGATGAGATAACAAAGCGCATCCAGAATGGAGATAAAAGTTATTTTATCTATAAGAATATGATGAAATCGAATGTACTAAAGCAAGCATCCAAATGGAAAATTTATAGGATAGTGATAAGGCCAGTGATAACACACGAGTGCGAGACGTGGTCTTTAACAATAAATGACCAAACCAAACTAGGAACGGCGGAAAAAACCATATTGAGGAGAACATGGGGGCCGGTCCAGGACAGAAGCAACCCGCGGCGTAGAACGAACGCGGAAATAGATGCATTAATAAAAGGTGAGGACATAGTGCATTTCGTGATGCAGCAGATGGGGTGTGAAAGGAACGTAGAGTGTAATGAAATGGAGACCAAACTACGAAAGGGCACGGGGCAGGCCCAAGAAGAGATGGATGGATGGTGTCCTACGGGGCCTTGGAAACCCTTTGGGTAGCCAACTAGAGAAGAGCCGCAAAAGACAGATCTCGATGGAATACAACGACGCTAAAATCCATAAAGGATTGTAACGCCGGTTAAATAAGTAAGTAAGTAATAGAAACAGAATAGGCAAGCGGTGCTGAATAGAACGAGGAGTTGAGTAACGTGGTTGATCCCTTCAGCAGAAAATCTGGGAGTGCTGCTATAGGGACGATAGACAATACTATACTCCGGCACGCACTCTAAGTGACCCAGGTTGATCGGCTCCGTGATTAATCCCGCAGAGCGGTAAAGACTCGGACGCCGTGATACTAGAAAGGACGCCCGATTGGGGCTAGAAACAATGAGATGTCGGCAACTATTGGTTGTAAAAGGAGTAGGCGATTAATTCGGCAATGTTATTGGCTGAAGTGCTACGGGAATGAGAAAGAGCGTGACCGATTTTTGGCCAAGCTTGCGAGAAGGGGTTTCTGCTAAACACGTGTGTTTTATTATAATAATAATAAATCTTAATTTCTGACCTCAAAACAATTACACGAAAGTAACTGGTACCGAGGCCTAAGCCCTTAGCAATAAAATGAAATTTAATATTTTTAAACCCAACCTAACAATATATACTACAATTTGTTTATAATATTGAACAATACGTGTTAAATGACAGTTTTCTAATTAACTAAGTATTAAAATTACACATCACATATTCTGACTTATTACATATTGCATATTTTTTACATATTACATATTGGTGTAGATTTTAGTTTTGACTGTCTGGATAAAAGGTGTTTTATTATTAATTTGTTTAATGTCTGTAGGTAGTTTGTTGTATATTTGTAGACTTCTGTATAGCGGGGAATCTTGTTTTTTTGCGATATTCACTGCAAAATTGTAACTGTGCAAATTATCCACTCTTGTTAGTTGGCAGTTACTTTTTGTTTCACGACGAGACATATTATAAATAAGTTTAATTTGTTCTAAATTGGCCTGCGGTGCGGAAGTCTGGAGTTCAAATCCCAGATCGATGCCTGGCGGGCGGCCTACCCAGTTGCTTTAAATAATTGGGGACCTGCGTTCGAAAGAATAAGGGGTAATAATGCGGTTGTCTAATGCGTGATGCTCACCACATCACCACGTGTCGGGTGTGATAGCGAGAATACAGAAGCTCTGACCTTCCGCTTTGCAGGCCAAGCTCCTTCATGGGGTGTTAGTGCCTCACCATTATATTTAGTAATTTTGTTTGATTGTATACTTGCAATGTAGGAGTCATTCGGTTTATGTTGAAGAAAGATTTTATTGCTTTATTTTGCATCCGCTGTAGCATATTTATGTGGTAGCCAGCAACATTTCCCCAGCAGGGAATCAAGTATCTAATTGTACTTTCGATCTGACAGTAATAAAGTATATTTTTAGTTTCTGTATTTACGTAGTTAGAACAGTTTCTTGTCACCTATCATTGAGACAATTTTCTTTTGTCACTGAGGATGTGATTTGTCCACTGTAATTTGTTGTTTATGTGTAATCCTAAGTATTTGTAATTGTCCACTTCTGTTAGATTTGCAGGATTAAATTTTATTGTTATTTTATCCCTTTTTTTGACGTATTACCATGTGGACGGTCTTTGTCAGATTAACACTTAATTTATTAAAGCACTACCACTGTGAATAGATGTTTAAGTCCTTGTTGATGGTATGTTGCAGTTGCTCCAAATCCCTATTTAAATAAACCAGGACCGTAGCATCATCAAAAGTGATATACCTTACTATTAATCCATTCAGTTTTAGGCTATTCACATATAGGAGGTAAAGAATTGGCCCCAAGACCGATCCCTGCGGGATGCCAGTTTTAACTTCCACTTTGTCACTGTCCACTCCAATTTACAGTTGTATAGCGCTTTCTTCCGACTAAATATGAATAATAGGCAACGAAAAATCAGATAAATTAGCAAAATCAGCCAGTACAATCCAGCTGATAGGACCAGAGCCTACCTGTAACATAGCTTATAGCATGATCAGGGAGCAAACTAGAAGCTGGTTACGAGATAAACATCGCAAATTCTGGCACGACTACCCTAAAGCAAGGCACTCCAGGAACTTCATAGGGGAACCGTCCAAGAAAGCGACACTGGCACTCCTGAAAAATGGAAAGGAGAAAATAAAACACATAACAAGGATAACTACAGGACACTATTATATGAACAAACATATGCACACAATAGGAGTGGCAACAAACACAGATGGTAGATTCTGTGAAGAGGAGAACGAGAGTCCAATTCACTGGATATGCGAGTGCGAGGAACTCATAACTCTGCGACCTAAACACTTTGGAGAAACAACAATCGAACCCGAACTGCTGATGAACACCTCACTAAATGCACTAGTAAGCTTTTTTGAGGACAACGGAATACCTCTGTGAGGCAAGGTAAAGCACTGGGATGTGCAAAATAAATCTTTTAGGCCGCAGTGACAAAAGAGGGACCAACCCAACTAGAAGTATATACAGTCAGACCTCGCCGTTCGCGGGGGTTACGTTCCAGAAGAAAGCCGCGAAGCGCAAAACCGCAATGCGCAAGTAAACACATAAATGATAAAAGCGGGGTTAGGTTTCATAAACTAGATTTATTTATACTATGCAACCTCAAAAAATTCAAAAATACATAAACGTGCGTATACAAACTAAAATTCCATACGTAACATAAGTCTGCCACTTGAATCTAGAGCTAGAATGTCCATTTGTTTATTCAAGTTATAATTTTACAATTTATTTCTGGTCCAATTTGGTAATAAGAGATTCAAAGAAATAGGATCGATAAGTGTGTTTACAAGTTCGTGATAAATAATGTTATTTAGGTGTTCATGACATAAACCCCATACTTTATTTACTTACGGCAGGTCTTATGAAGGTCACTAACCTGACGTTAACTTTAATAAATCGCTGTTAAAATAAACAAAAGCTCATCAAAATGTTTTCACTTATGACATTAATCATTAGTAAACAAATTTTTATGCGTTTTTGTTTATTTTAACAGTGAATTAAAGTTAACGTCAGATTATTGGCCTTCATAAGACCGGCCGTTAGTGTGTGAAACTTGAAACAGTTAACGTTGGCAATTCCATCCGCGAACGGCAAAGCAAATATCCGCGAACGGCAAATAAAAGGGAACACAAAGGTGCAACGCGTAAAATCAAATCAGCGAACCGCAAAGCCGCGAACGGCGAGGTCTGACTGTATAATACCTATATATAATATATGGGTTTCCCCATGATGGAAGAGTTGCATTACGCGTCTCGCACGACACTGAGTTTAAGGTCTTTGGAGCTACATATACTGCAATGGTTTGCTCTGTGTTGTAATATTATAATGAAGATGATAAAATAAATAGCAATTACCACTACCTGCAAATATTCTTTTATTTAGGTCAAATTTCGACTGACTAAAAATACTCACTGGGTTGGTTAATTATTTATAAAGTAAACAGTATTGTACCTTTTACTATACTTCATCCATCTGCAATTTAATCATACAGAGGCTAGCTCGGTAGACAAGATGACTCATATCTCAAAGCTGGGTTCCCTGATACGTTAATATTAAACTCGTGTGATACGCCACTGGAATATAAATTTAACTCGAGCGCGCCAACGTTATTTCTGTCAAGTTAGTAGCACAAATCGGTTTATTTTGGTTAGTGTTTCGTTTTTGTGATTTAAACTAATAAAAGGTGTTTTATGAGCGATTTATCCGGTAAATTTTGAATTATCGCGCTCTTAACGTCACTGATTCTCATTTGTTTGCAGGAAAAACCTCCACTTCGTTGTTACAACATTAAATTGATATTTTTTGGAGCGTCGCTATCGGATCGAGATAACCTCAAACTTGATTGTGGCAATTACTGGATATTTGATTTTTGATGGATGCTAAACTCTGCCTGGGTCTCGTTCATGAAAGTTTGCTCTAGTAGTCATGCGAATTTCCGGTTGCTAACACCGTTACTTTTAGTAAAATTTGGTACCTTGTCGATGAAAGCTGCGGCAGCTCATTCGGTCTGCAGCTCCTGGTGATATCTGCCGGATACGGAGTCCTGCGGTGCTGCTAGCATTGTGGGGGCCTCCTATACGCTGTGCTGGTATGCTGCTGCTAAAATCTTGGGCTCAGAAATTCAAAATGTGCCCTGGCTGATGTTAGAGAACTGCGTTGGCTTCCCCGATGTCTTCGGGATGTGGTCACGATGAAAAATTATTTTTGGTGAGGGAAAATGTTCCCCACATTCTCACAGGTGCACTGACAAATTCTTGACACACTGGTGTACTTTTTATCGATAAAATTAATGATTTACTATGTAAAATATGTACATTTCAGAGAGCACAAAAAATGGTTGTCATTCAATAATTTTATTCAATTGTCTCTCTATGTTGGTCGTTAAAAACAATTGCCTATCTAAGTTATACAAAACGGAAATTGACCAAATACAATAACTTCTTACTCTAATATTTCTTATGACTAAAATGTTTTTCAAAAATACTATTTCTAAATGATTGTCGTTTCAATTCGGTTTTAAATTGTCTCATAGCGCCACTACACTTTGCTTTATGTAAATTGTCCTTATCACTCACGTAATTACACTGACTTGTTTGTTCAATCACCAATTTTGTTTCACATCCTGCTGTGCCCATTTCTTGTAATTTTCTTAACTGTTCGCTTTTCTCCAAATTTTCGAATATTGCTGTCTCATAATTATAATTGCCCTGTTCTGTTTGGTTTATGCTCGTTGCAACGTATTATCATAATTCTGCTTCTATTACCTTTATTTAAAATGCTCATAAACATATCATATTTAATTATTCTGACATCTACGCTTCAATTAACACGCACATATTATAAACCTTTCTGTGACAGTTCTATTTATTTTGGTTCGGCTTTAATTTTGCACAAAACCTCTTATTTTTGGCTAATTTAGAATTATCGATTCCAAATCTATGAAAAACGAGCTCTGCCCTTTGCCTTTTCTATTCAATTCAATTCATTACTACCAGCATTTCTTTGCAAAAGTAATTACGGATTGAAATTTACTTTCAATCTTGCAGTTGCATGAACTACCCCAACTCTGTGCTATCTGACTTGTTTTACTTATTTGTCGTGCTGCAAGCAGGGTTGAGTAGCGGGCTCAATACCATCTCAATACATTACATCTTCTTCACGTCGTAGTTCTAATTTCAGGCACAGTAACCATGTTAAGTGATTGCGACCTTAACATTCTTTCTCCTACCTCTACCCTAAGGAGCTTATTTTTCATGTAAAATTTCAACACAGCATTACAAAATAGCTGCCAAACATCGTACGCTTCTGTCTTCTCATGCAACTGATTTGTTCGGAAGGGTCTGTCTTTTCCATACATAATCTATAGTATTTTCCTATTTAATGCATCCAAAGGACTAATCATGTGTTCCGCTGCCCCATCCCAACCGATGATCCCATATCTCATAATTTAAACAAACAAAGCATTGTACACCACTTTTAGCATAGAGGTGTTTACTACTTTGAGTCTGTTGAATGCAAAAGTAAAATAGTGTATGTTTTTTACTAATTTATATGTGCTCTACTCATCGCAGGTGTTGATCGATAATAATCCCGAGATACTTTCCACTCATAACTCTCATAATTTTCTTACAGTTAGTATTGCAACGTAAACTATCACACTCTTCACCGTGTACTACTATACCATCTAGATCCGGAATTTGTTTAATAAATATTTACTATGTAACGTTTCGCCCAGCGCGAACGCGATTGTATAAATTAAAAATTAATTTGCGCGTTCCCCCTGAGCTTGCACCACGTTAGGGACCGGAACGCCGCGCCGAGAGTACGACGTGACGTCACCGCAAACGATCGCCTCGACACCACTGCGCACCTAGACCACGAATCCCCGCTCCAGCGACCCGATACGAACCTCCGATTACGCCCGCACCAGGTATAAAAGGAGAATTCGGAGCTCAGACAAGACAGAATTTCCTCGAACCTTCCCAGTCCTCTCGCCTTGTTTACGCTCTCAGGAGAGTCCCCGGACTATTCGAGAGGATCCCGTCCAGACACCCAAGCTTCCGGACGTTAGGATTGTTGCAAAAACTCTCCAACGTTATTCTCTAGAACTCCTGTACGTTAGGATTGTTGCGAAACTTTCCAACGTGATCCCCTCGAACCCCTGTACGTTTGGGTTGTTGCGAAACTTCCCAACGTCGTCCCCTCGAGCTTCCAGACGCTTGGATTGTCACTCGACTTTTCAGTGTCATTTCCCGAGCACCCAGCGACCTGGAGAGCCGTCTCAGGCCCGACGGCTACGACATCGTTTACACTTAGTTACAGGCAGGATCTCTCCGAACTCGCCGACGACGCTCTCCAAAGCTTGGGCACTCGGGAGGCCAAGTCGTGCTCGCCGGTGACGACGCCGTCCGCGAAGCACCAGGACAGCGGCGCAAACGTAATTAGGCCCGATAATTGCGTCTGTAGCGGCTTAGCATCTCCGAAGCCGAGGAACGTGCACCAGGAGTTCCCGTCGAATGAGCCAGAGGCCGCCGCCCACAGACACGCACTCGTGAAGCTAGGCCGCCTTCGCCAGCAAGAAACAGCACATAATTAATCAAAATCCACTCACCTGGTGCAGCAAAACAGCTGGCAAATAAAGCAAATTAAATGCATCGTACGCCGCTTGAACACTGGGAATTTCACCGTTAAAACACCAGACGCACTAGGTATGCACACAATTTAGTTTGATATTGACCGCAGTTTTGTTTATTTAACCATTTCTGAATCAAGTGTATTGTTGTTGTCCGCCATTACATGGCGACCGCTAATCTGTCAAATTACCTGTTCAGGACCGGCGCAATGCCTTCGCGACGAAGGAACTAATGTACATACAGGCTGTCCCGTAATAGTGTGCCACGGCCCGATTACCAGCGAGCGAAACACCCCGTTAGAAGAACTAATTTACTTTTATAAATGTCATTACATTCTTTTATTCTATGTGCTTAATACAATTTAATGTAATGTATTTAGTTAAAGATTATTATACAATGGTAAGAAGTTATTCTGTGTTTCTATCCTACGTTACTATCTGAGTTTATTATTTGGATCTTGGCATTTTTGAGCTATTCCTGGGAAGCCAGTTCCATTCTGGTAGTTGTAGCAATTAAATTAAATTAAACTAGCCCGCCAGGCTACAACTACATCGAGTATAGATAACAATATTAATATTTAATCCTTTAATATTAATAACTATTCTAATTGAAATGTCTATAGTACAGGGTGTTACGAAATTCGCGGATACCACAATTTTAAAATTCTAAAATAATAAAAACAACATAGTTTCCAAATGTTAACTGTTTAATAAATTATTCTAAAACTAAGGTAAATGAATTTTGTGCCGAGGTCAAACACATATATTTAGAAGTCCAAATTGGGCCATATCGAGTGTTTCAAAAACGCGGAAAGATAGTGAAGTGAGGAAATAACGAGCGGCACAAACCTGGGCAGATAAGATACGCAACACAAAGCACTGAATAGTGAACAATTTGCCATAACCAAAACGGGTGGAGGTTAGAAGATAACTAATAAGGTGGAAAATTGCATACAACTAACTGATAAAGAAAATAACAATACATATACTGGGGCCACGATAAAATTTAGAAGATAGGCAACACACCATATGCTGGAGCGCGCGAGCACGAAGACACCCCCGGAGCTATGGAGAATGTAAAGGAGTTACTAAAGCAAATAAGTTTCATACTGGATAGTTAATGATGTTAACGCAATAAAACAAGAAAACAAACAACTCAAAGATAAAGTCGAAAAACAGAAAAAAAGAATAGAACTCTTAGAGAATGAAGGTAGAAAAAAGAACATAGTGATGACGGGAGTAATGGAAGAAGAAGGTGAGGGAGAGAGACACTGGAAAAAATCTTAGTGGTGATGAACAACATAGGGGTGGAGATGGATAAAGAAAAGGACCTAGAAGATTATATAAGGTTAGGAAAACACCAGGTGGCGAAAACGAGACCAATACTAATTAAACTAAGAAAATACAACCAGAAAATGGAGATACTAAAACAAGCCAGGAATCTAAAAGACACCGATATATGGATCAACGAAGACTATCCTAAAGTGCAAGAACGAAAAAAAATAATTCATATTATGAAAGAGACGAAACAAAAAGGACAAAGGGCGCTGATAAAATACAACAAACTAATAATAAACAATAAAGTATATGGTACGGAAGGAAGAGATCTGGCAAGTCAACAACAGTCGCAAAAGGAGAAAGGAGAAGAGACAAACAAGCACTAGTAACAAAAGAACAGTCAGTGAAAGAATACCTAAAGAAGACCCGTTAGAAGCGCAGTTACGAAATATAACAAAAACTTTGAGAAAAAAACTATTAAGCAAGAAATAAGTGGACAGACAAAAAGGTAACGACAAAAGCAATAGACAAGGAAATGAAGGAAAAACCAAAATCGAAGAAAACATAAGAAAGAAAACTAGAAATAGAAAAACAGAAACCAAAGAATGTAAATATAGGAAGATAGGAGCATGGAACATCAAAAGCCTGAACAGGAAAGAAAAGGAACTGAGTAAGGAATTTGAGACTGGAGTTGAAATATTAATAATACCAGAAACAAAAAGGAAGGGGAAACGGATCAACAGAAACAGACAAGGGGCACCTGCTAATATGGAGTGGAATAGATTAAAAAAAGAGCACAATCAGGAGTAGGGTGCATAATTAATAGACATTAAAAATTCAATAAACAAGTGGGAAGCAGTATCAGACAGAATACTAGTAGTAGAATTAAAAAACCAGCAGCAGGTAGAAAAAATTATTGCATTATACGGACCAAACAAGAATGAGAAAGTGAAAAATCAAGATGAATTCTGGGAGCAGCTAAGTCTAAAGGTAGAAACAGCCAGAAGAGGGATCTTTGTAGTAGGAGATTTAAATGCCATAGTAGGAAAGAGGAATGACACATACAAAGTGATCGGAAAATTTGGAGAAGACGAGAGGAATAACAATGGACGAAGACTGTTGGATATCTGCACAGTTAATGACCTGATCATAGCAAACACCTTCTATGAGCATAAAGACATAAACAAGTTCACGGGCGCAGTAGTAAGCAGAGGAGAGCAATCTATAATAGACTACATAATTGTAGAAAGACCGAGAAGTAATTAAAGATGTAAAAGTGAAAAAGGATTCGAAATAGGCAGTGACCATTTCCTAGTAGTGGCCAAAATAAAGAATGGGGGTTCAGAAGAAAGGACAGATGAAAGACAGAACAAAGTTAAGAAAAACAGAGAAACAATAAGAGCTTACATATTAAAGAATGAAGAAAAATCCAAGAAATTCAAAGAAACAATTGAGAGAAATAGGAGAGATCATAATTGAAATAGAGAATAAGGATACGAAAGAAGTGTGGAAAATATTCAAAAATATAGTCACAGGAACTGCAATGAGTGTATGTGGCACACACAGAGAAAAAAGTAACAAGAAACAAACAGCATAGTGGTCAATAGAAATAAAGCAACAAATAAGACTAAAGAAAACAAAGTGGCAAAAGTACTTAAACAATAAGACAGAGGAGAATTATGAGGAGTACAAAAACAGAGAATTCAAGTTAAAAAGATCATCCGAGAAGTTAAACAACAGACATGGAACGAGTTTGAAGACAAATTAGAAAAAGATAGCAAAGGAAATCAGCAACTACTTTTCAAAGTTCTAAAGAGCCTTAGAAACAAGAAGAAAACAGAAATAATTACCATAAAAAATGAAAAGCGAGAAATATTAAGGAGAAAAAAGGAAGTCATGGAACGATGGAAAGAATACTTCCAAAAGCTGCTTGTAACGGAAACAGAAGACGAAAGAGAAAGGGCCCAAGAAACTGATAACGAATTAGAAGAAAGAGCAGGAGATGAGGAGAACATAATTAAAATGGAAGAACTGGTAGGGGCGATAAAGGAATTGAAAAACGGCAAAGCACCTGGCAAAGATAGAATCACAACGGAAATCATGAAGAACATGGGAGACTGTGGAGAGCGAATGCTACTGAGGATATTCAATAGAATCTGGCAGGAAGAGACAATACCCAAAGACTGGGAAATCGGGCAAATACTCCCAATCTATAAAAAGGGAGATGCGATGAAATGTAATAACTACAGAGGCATAACGTTATTGAGCACTCCAATGAAGCTGTTTGAAAAACTTATAAAGAAAAGGTTAAGATAAGAAGTAGAGCCGACACTACTACAAGGACAAAGCAGATTCAGAAAAAGGAGAAGTACACAAGACCACGTATTCACGTTAAAAGAAATTATTAACAGATCGTTAGCAAGGTCAAAAAATGTTTATTTTGCATTTATTACCAAGAGCTAAAATGTGGGAATGCCTGAAAGAGAAAACGGTTAATGAGAAATTAATAAGAGTAATCAAATGCTTGCACCAGTGACTAGAAACAAGATAAGAAGTAAGAATGGAGAGTCAGAAATATTCCACACAAAGGAAGGGGTCCGGCAAGGAGGAAGCCTTAGCCCAATGCTGTTTATCACCTTTATGGACAAACTAATGAGAACGGCAAACCCAAGAACAAAACCGCAGTTTGTGGGATACAGAAATCTGGAAAAAGTGGAGATATTAGAGTGCGCCTTTGCGGAAGATATAGCCTTAATAACCAGAAGCAAAAACAAATTAAAGAAAAACCTGTGTCTATGGAATGAAGTCCTAACAAACAATGGAATGAGGCTGAATAAGAAGAAAACAAAAATCATGGTAATAGCAGGGGAAAAGACAGAAATGGAAATTAGAATAGACGACGAACGAATAGAACAGGTGAACAGTTTCAAATATCTAGGAGTAACCATAGACGACGCAGGAAAACAAGAAGTGGAAGTGAACAACAGGACAGACAACCAATAAAGTTTACTATGCAATGAGCAAAGGTCTCATCAATAAAAAGAAATATCAAGAGAAACAAAGATGAAGGTATACAAGGCGATATACAGACCAGTCCTCACGTATGGGTGCGAATCATGGGTCTTACCAGAATGAGAAGAAAGTAAGATCAAAGCAACAGAGATGAAATTCCTACGGAGAGTCAAAGGCGTTACCAAAAGAGATAGGATCAGGAATGAGGCGATAAGAGAGGAACTCAACATAGAACCAGTGGAAAAGTACATTGAACGACGACAACTTGGATGGTGGGGACATCTCCAGAGAATGGAGAGGAGCACAGACAAAGAAGATTTGGGAAGCAAAAATGACAGGGAAAAAAAAAGAGGAAGACCAAAGCAAACGTGGGATGAGACCATAGAAAAAAAAAGGAAAAATGTGGGCAGAAGCGAAAAGAATAGCAGAAGATAGAAAAAACTGGAAAGAGTTTATATCGAGTTGAGTCTAGAAGAGTGTGTGAAAGTGATAAAGATAATAATATAAAAATGTTAGCAAAAGTAGAAGTAATTGTAATGGAATCCTTACACCCAAATGGGTAAATAAGAAACTTGATTATATATTCTAAAACTAAAATAACAATTATTTAAAAAAATTAATGAAAACTATGGCACCTTACACCTTAGGGTAAAAGGTTTTCTGATTATATATATATGAAAACTATTTACTTAATCACCTAATCTAGCATTTGCTCGAAACGGTCCCCATTAACAATTATGCAGGCCACGGCACTGCTCGAACAGAATTTCTTACCATTGCTGACATTATCTCTCACGCTGCCTGAAGTACACGGCTTTGAAGCTCATTTAGGTTGAGTACGGGTGTTCTGTATACCAACGATTTTAAATTACCCCACAAAAAGAAATCACAAGAATTTAAATCTAGTGAACGAGGCAGCCAACTAATTGAACCGCCTCTGCCAAGACAGGGTTCTAAGTAGGTATGATTAAGGTATTCTCGTACATTTAACGCAACATGAGGACACGCTCCATCATACATAAATACCATATTTTGACCAACATTTAAAGCAACGTCTTCTAATAACTCGAGAAGACCTTGGAAAAAATTGAGATACGTATGTCCGTTTAAGCGGTTTGGCAGAAAGTTATTAAACTAAAAGAACAAATGAGATTGATATGAGTAATAACAGAATAGGAAATTTGTACTGAGATATCTTACCAGATGGTTACCCAACAATCCACCCCATACATTTAAGCTAAAATGTTGCTGGTGATTTCTTATTCTAACTGCACGAGGATTTGCATAATTCCATTGGTGTTTATTGTGCACGTTAAAAACACCATCACATGTGAAAAGACATTTGTCTGTCCAGAGAATTGAATCTTTCAAATCACGATGAGCAAGGTACCATTCACAAAACTATTCTAAGTGGATAATCGGTGTTTTGCACATGTCGCACCTGCGTATAGTGATATGAATGCTGTTGATCACGATCTAGAGCACGCCACACGTGGGTGGAGTTAATTCCCAATTCCCTGGGCACAGATCTAGTGCTTCGTTCAAAATTGTTGTTTATCAAATTAAGAACAGCATCATCATGAAGACGCTGACGACCAGCATTTACATGTGGTGGCACAGCAGCACTACCAACAGAATGTGATCCTCCAATCTTCAAAAAATGTTAATGCTTGGTCATCGCCGCAAAAGAAATCTCTCATCATATAATCGGACTGCTTACTTACCCTTGCTAGTTTAAGTGCAACGTTGTGGTAATTCTTTTAATTGGTGATCCAAATTATTACAATAATGTTGTATCCACGGCGATATTTATTTCTTTAGATAGAGAATTATATTTAATATAAAAGTTTAATATTAGTATTAACATACTACTATATACAATATAAATAGTTATTAATTAAATGTATACTTTAAAATTTAATTTATATAATTACTTATAAAGATTGCATACAGGGTGTTACGAAATCTGCGGATATGGACTATAATACATATGTGTAAAGATACAGTATCATTAATATAAAATTGAATTAAATGCAATTAATTAGTTTAGAAGTATTTAAACAAAGGTTATAAAATATGATCTATGCAGAATTATTTTTAATAAATACACTTGTCTCATATTAAGCATTATAGATCTCGTCCTAATTACATTCAACAGTAACCCAGAGATTAAGAGTCTAATCAAGTTATTACAAGTGCATGCTCAATCTGTGGACAAAAGGTAAGATTTAGAGCCCAATTTTAATAAAACCCTGAGAACAATATTTATTTTAAACGTGGGGCGTTGCAATCAGTTATGAAAACAGAAATCCTACTGTTACAAGAGAGATTAGGGCATATTGTTAGATTAGATGAATTTAACAGGATAGTGGGGCATGTTAGTTAAATAAAGTAACTTAGATAGATCTGTAGTTAGTTAAAAATGTCAGAGAAAAAGGTAACAAGAAGCAAACAAACAGGAGGAGTAGAAGTTAGAAGAGCGGAAATGGAGGAGAAAACCATAATGCCACATCATGTCAGAAATCTAGAGATACCGCCAACTATAAAAAGTGCACAGTCTACAGTGACTTGCAAAAGGCAAGAGGGAGGCCTGCAATCGTGAACTATCAAACTCTAAACCATCCCACATCGCAACTTACACCAAATACACAGCAGGGTATAAGAACCAATTTGTCATATTCTGGAGCACTACAAGGAACTACTATGCAAAACCAACAGAACTTAGAAACTCAACTGAACACTTTTCTCAGTGAATTCAAGTCAATGTTTGCCCAACTTATCCATCAGAATGGTATGATACGAAACATGCTGTCTACTGACATAAACAAAATTGCTAATTAATGGACCTTTCTTCAATTCGTATTTGTTCATGGAACGCAAATGGTTTAATCAACCATAAAACTGAATTAATTAACTTTCTACAACAGAATAAAATCGATGTGCTACTGGTTTTGGAAACACATTTTACCGAAAAGACAGTATTACGAATACCACAATGCACAATATATCACAATAATCATCCTGATGGAACGACCCATCGTGGCGCTGCAATAATTATTCGGAACACCATAAAGCACCATGATATAACTACAAATCAAACAAATAAAATCCAAGCAACAATCATCCATCAGCAGACAGCCGAGGTCCTTTCATATAGATGTGATATACAGTCCACCCAGAAATGCAATTTCAACTGAAGTATATGAAGCACTTTTTCAGCAGCTGGGAAACAGATTTATAATAGGAGGCGATTGGAATGCCAAGCACACAGACTGCGGGGCAAGACTTACTACCACTAAGGGCCATCAGTAACAAGAATTGCTCATTTTCTATTAAACAAGCTGCTGGACTTAATCGACTTTTTCGTGCTTAAGGGTATTTCACCAAACTACCTTAATATAACATCAAATTGGGATATCTCTTCTGATCATACTCCCACAATTACTAAGCTAAGTACTCTTATCATCTGCCTACCCGACGCTCCAAAGCTCACTTCATCTAAAACAGATTCAGATGCTTTCAGAGCATATACGAGCCCTAACCACTATATATTCGGCCATTTCAATAATTTTGCTCTACTAACGTAAAACAGAATTTTATGAGTGGACGGAGAACAATTAAGGCACCGCATTCGCGGATTAAGGATTAAGGATTTCGAAGATCTCTTATCATTTTTTAACGAAAAGAAAATGTTGTACCTTAATTGCTTTTTCTTCAATCATAAAACTCTGTTTTTACGTGAAGGAAATAAAATTATTGAAATGGCCGAATATATAGTGGTTAGGGCTCGTATTGACAAACATATTAATATCAATCTCAACCTAAAACATCCCAACAATCTTGATGCTGCCACAAACCACATCACTTGTGTAATACAAGAAGCATCTTGGAAATCTACCCCAATGACAAGTCGAGATGTGAATACCACTAACAGCACACCCCTTCACATTTGTGAACTTGTTGCAAAAAAAAGGAGAGCCAGAAGCAAATGGCCAAGAAGCCAAAATTCTCTTGATAAGAACACATACAATAGACTTACAAGGCAACTACAGTCAGCATTGCAAGAAATCCGAAATGCTACGTCTGAAAACTATATCACTGCATTATCAAAAGAGGACCATTCCATCTGGAAAACGACGAAAAAAATTCGAAAGGCCAGTCGCCCACATTCCTCCTTTAAGACGGTAGTTGGGGGAAAACTAAACAGGAAAAGGCAACCATCTTCGCAGAACACCTATCACCAGTATTTAGTCCACCTCAAGCAAACAACTATAATGACGATCAAGAAATCGAGAACTTCCTGGACAGTCCTTGTCAAATGACATTGCCTATTAAACCTTTCTCCCCGGCGAAAGTGAAATACGAAATATCTAAAGGAAAAAACTATAAAGCTCCTGGGTTTCACTTAATCTCGCCTCTAATACTTAAACTACTACCCAGAAAAAAAATGTTGTTACTGACCACCAACTATAACGGTATCATGAGGTTAGCGTACTACCCAGTAACTTGGGAGTTCGCGCAAATAGTAATGATCTACAAACCCGGTAAACCACCACAAGATGCTGAATCATACCGACTGATTAGCTTACTTCCAACTATGTCCATAATATTTGAAAGACTCTTGTTGAAAAGGCTCACACAGGTAGTTGATCTGAATGAAATAGTACCATCACAAGTTCGGCTTCAGAGGGCTTCACTCTACAATCCAACAAATGCATAGAATAGTGAATGAAATACTTGAGGTCTTGAGGAGAAGAAATTATGCACTGCTGCCTTCCTTGACATAAACCAAGCTTTCGACCGCGTGTGGCATACCGGACTATTATACAAATTAAAGCTTACTCTACCCATACCCTAGTATCTATTATTCAAATCCTACCTATCCGATTGCTACTTTCAAACAAAATTCAATCTGGAAACATCCACATATCATCCCATCAAGTGCTGGAATCCTTCTTTAGCTACTTTTTAATGCCGAAATTCCAACTACAGCCAGCACAAAAATCGCTACTTTTGCGGACGATACTGCCTAATTGCTACAAACGAGAACCCACAAGTGGTGTGAGATAACCTTCAGCACCACCTTAACCTTCTCGAAGACTGGCTCGGCAGGTGGAGAGTAACGGTGAACCAACTTAAATCAACACGTCACATTTACAAATAGACATATTGAATGCCCTGAAGTAACAATAAACAGTATCCGACTTCCTGTGAAAAACCAGATAAAATATCTAGGATTAACATTTAATTGCAGACTACGATGGAAAGCCCATACCATAAACAAGAGAACACAAATCAACCTCAAAGTACGGCAGATGAATTGGTTAATCGATCAGAAATCCAAACTAACAACTGACAACCAAATTCTCCTGTACAAATGTATAATCAGACCTATTTGGACATACGGAGTTCTACTTTAGGGTTGTGCTAAGCCTTCAAATATCAAAATCACCTAAAGGTTGCAATCCAAAATAGTAAAAATAATATTCGATGCCCCTTGGTATGTCAGGAACAAAACCTTACATGAGGACTCAGGCATACCCCTTGTAGAAGAGGTAATCCTCAACCTAACCAGTAACTACTTAAACTACCTACCTGGACATCCAAACAAAGAAGCTAGTACTTTAAACGTTCCCCCACGTACAGAAGACTGAACAGAATATGGCCTACAGATGTGAACCCATAGCATTACTTATAAATTATCTTCTCCCTTCATTGTAACTTGCTGAACTAATTTACTTATTGCTATGTAAAACAGATTGTAAATCTTCATTATTAATTAAAAAAAAAGAAACAGGAAACTAAACAATTTATGTATCGAGCGCCAAATAAAATTCGAGCCACATGGTCAATTATTAATAATGAATCGGGCAGAGAAAACTGAAACTCAACTTTGATCATGTTTCCGCTAGCAAAATGAAAAATTTTTTCATATGAAGTTTAACAAATCTAAATAATCTGCAACATTCTAATCAATCAGCAGAAGAAATGTTACATCAACATCGCAACAGTAATCCTAATAGCTTATTTCTTTATAGCACAGACGCAGACGAATTACATCCATTATTAAGGAATTTAAAAATAAGTGAACTTGCAACTTATATATGTCGGTATACATTAAAAAAGTTAAAATCTTGCGTGTGTTTAAAAAAGGCGATAATACTGATCCTTCGAACTACCGTCCAATAGCAATTTTCCCGACTTTCTCAAAAGTATTCGAAAAGATCCTCTTTAACAGATTAACTTCATTTATAGATAAGAATAGCAATAGCAATTTCAACCCAGTAATTTGATTTCAGGAAGAACCGTTCTACGACAGATGCTATACTATCACTCATAGAAAACATCAACCACATTTTTGAAAATGAGATCTGCAGGAATAGCATCTCTCTTGATTTATCTCGTACTTTCGAGATGGTACGTCACAAAATCGTAATTAACAAGTGCGAGCATTACGGCAATAAAACGCAAATAGTATGCCTTAACAATGAGCTGAGCATGGAAACTACCGTTGCCCATGGAATACCCCAAGGTTGTATCCTTGGGCCACTCTTATTTTTGTTATATATAAATGACTTGCCAGATGCCGCCGGTACTGTCTCCATAATAATGTTTGCAAATGACACCATCCTCTCAGTTACTGGAAGTGATAGTAGTGAAGTGATTAAATCTCAAGATGAAGTGATGAACAAATCAAAGATGTGGTTTAGTGCAAATAAACTACCTTTAAACGAAGCGAAAACTGAGCATATGAAATTCTCACTTGATATGACTGATTCTGAATGCATTCATGTTAAATTTTTAGGCATTAAAATAGACAAAAACTATCTTGGAAATGTCATCTTAATTATATCTGCGCTCAACTTTCAAATAGTGTCTTTGCAATACATAAAATTAACATTGTAGCATCTAAGGAAGCAGCTGTACAAGTATATCACGCTATGTTTCATTCAAGCTAAATTAATACTGACAAATGGGCAGTGCCGGTTTAAGGTACTTGCGCGCCCGGTGCTACTTGTGACCGCCGCCCATGCCCCACTTATGTTTTGTAAATTAGTAATTTAAACAATCTGAAACTGCATTTCTATATTATATTTTTAAAAAAGTGTTCCGAAATCCGAAATTATTTATTATAGATAACTTTACAGTTATAAAATATAAAATAAAATAATTTAAAAAAAACTAAAAGGAAATACACTCACAAAACAAAAAGCTAATATTTGGTTTTCAATTATAAGAATAAGGTAAGAAAAACGAAATAAAAGCAAAATAACATTTTTAAACATTGTGTTGCCATTCGTGTTTTTCTACATTATCTTAATATCACTAATATATACTAGGAACTGAGTAAAAATAAAATATAAATAGAACATAAAAATAAATATTTTACGTTTACAACTAATAAAAATTAACTTTGTTAATCAAAATCAACTAAAAGATCAAAATAAATAAATAACAGAAAAAAGCAACATGGGCAATGTCCAATATTGCAATATATTGACGTGTCTGACTACTAATATATTAGAAACTATATTAGGAAGAAACTTTGGAAATTAAGACATAACCACATTCGTAATAAAATGCAGAAGAGGAGTTTTACTCAGTTTTACAATAGCCGCTTACTTGCTTTTAAATTTGAAAATGTTTGTATTAGCTGGTTAGTGTCAACGGTTTTGAAAATGTCTGCATGTACTAATACTATGGCTAAAAAATTTAATTTTTCTTGCACAATTGAATTTCGAAGATAGGTTTTAACCCGTTTCAGCGTGGACAATGAACGCTCCCCACTAGCATTCGTAACCATGATCGCAAAAAAAAATAATATGAAGGCATACATTTGCATTTGAGATTAAATAATGAGCATGCTAATATATTTTCATGTAACAATTTCACTAAACTTTTGGGAGATTCAACTTTCACTTCATCACTTAGTACGTTTAAAAACTTTTTAAGTGAATAGATTATTCAGGAAGATATTCGTCTAAGTCGTTTATATATGTATCTTTTAATTTTTGTGCATGTAATTCTATATCTCCATCATTTAACTTTTTTAGATTAAACAAAAATTCGAACAAATCTGAACATGTTCCGTATACTTCAAATCTACGATTAATTTCAGACTGAAGTTTATCAAGAATTGGAAGGTAACTCTGTGTTCTCATTTTTTCTTTAGGGCTTACACTTAAAATAACTTATGTATTTGTTTCCTCTAAATGCCTATTTCCTTTAGTGCTTTGTCGTTCCAAGCAGTTTTCGTTGACTGTTAAAGCTATTCCTTTGGTCTAATATTGATCAAACTCGTTTCGTCAATCTTGAAAGTATTGGGCTAATGAAGATAAAAGGTTGGATGTGTTACTTATATCCATATTCTCTTGTCAGCCTTATTTACATCATTAGTTCAGTTTATATGTCCAACGAAAATGTTACAACAATGCCATTTTGAAGAAGATCTAATTTCTCGGCAAAATAAGCCACTTCAATCCTTACAACCCTTTTTTCTTCTCTATCTCGAGTTATTTGTTCTAAACATCTTTTATTGATGTGTAGCTGTGTTTCAGGGCTTCAGTAGCAACAAATCGTGATGAGTGATGACCACCGCGTAGTGTTAACTCTTTTAGGTAGAAGAGACTAATTTTCCTAATCTTTTATATACTTAGATAACAACTTCCATTTGTATGAAGATGCAGTAAAAATGTAAATTCCTTGTGTCAACATAAAAAACGCTGTAGATTCCAAGCAGCAGACTGCTGCATTTTTCACAACTAAATTTAGCGAATGCGTAGCACAGGGTAGTAGTAGTAGTAGTAGTAGTTGTGGGGAGACCGAAGTCTAGCAAGTAGGCCACCATAGGCCCTTT
The DNA here is from genome assembly GCA_940337035.1 of Agriotes lineatus. Lineage (NCBI taxonomy): Eukaryota > Metazoa > Arthropoda > Insecta > Coleoptera > Elateridae > Agriotes > Agriotes lineatus. The sequence continues at coordinate 136,988 of CALNHX010003130.1, read as the reverse complement.
TTGCCAACCCCATGCCATCCCCTCAACCGCCTTCATTTTCATCCTCTTCGATGGGCTCTTCTCCCTGCTTAAACCTTCCTGATTTTCTAATGAAGATCAGAATTTCGGCCCAGGATAGGGAGTTCAACTCTTCCATTCGAAGCGTAGGTGCTCCAAAGGTTCTATACCTCAGTCGCTGGTACGCTTCACATTCTCCCAAGTAGTGAAAGGACGTTTCCTCGTCCCTCCCACATCTTGGGCAGATGGGATCTTCCTCTACTCCTATCAGTGTTAGGTGTCTCTTTAGTTTACAGTGGCCTGTCAAGATCCCTATCAAAAGATTTATGGTTCTTCGGCTCCTTCCCATTAGCCAGATCGATTTCTTTGAATCAAATCCCGCTATGTGGTACTTTGCCTGACGACAGCCCCTGCATCCTTTCCACTTTTCCTCGCTGGTCTTGTAGGCCCACCCGGTTAGGGCTGCTGAGACCTGTTGCCTTGTTATACCCAAAAAAGGTTCCGGTCCAAAACAAGTTTCCCCGGCTCCGAGTTTGGCTAGTTCATCCGCCTTCTCGTTGCCTTGGACCCCCGTGTCTCCCGGGACCCAGATGAGCTCGACGTCTTTTTCCCTTGCCAATTCGGCTAAAGCATCTCCACATTCCTGGACAAGAGCTGATCTTGTCCTGGCCGAGAAGATTGCTTTTAGTGCGGCTTGGCTATCAGAGCAAATATAAATTTTTTGCTCTGGGGATATCCTGACCTCGTTCCTTGTTGCCACCGATAGGATGGCATAAACTTCTGCTTGGAATACCGTGGTGTATCTTCCTAAAGCATAGCTTTCTTGCACCCCCCGGCCTTCCATATAAATTCCTGCTCCAGAGGATTGCCTTTCCGCCACTCGAGAACCATTCGTGTAGCATATCAAGGCATTTGACTGGAGCTTAACCCTTTTTTGCTCCCACTGTTCCCTTGTTGGGATAGTGAGAGAGAAACCTTTTTCTAACCTTAGCCGATCCTCTGCTTCGGTTACCCTGTAGGCTGATAGAGGTATTTCTCTAGCAGCCATGTCGGCGATCCTAGCATGGCCCGTGCGAACTCCCTGGTCATTCCATAGCCCCGTATCCCGCATTCTGAGGTGGGTAGCCATGGCCTCTCTCTTTATCCAAGTGTCGAGGCCCGGGAGTCCCAGTATTACCTCCAGTGCGGCTGTTGGGGTTGTCCTCATTGCCCCTGTAATTCCGAGACAGGCTAGTCGTTGGACCTTTGCCAATCTTACGGAAATACTGGGACGCTCTACACTAGGCCACCAGACCACTGAGCCGTACTGAACTCTTGGCCTTACTACCAACGTGTAGAGCCAGTGCAGAATCTTGGGGTTTATCCCCCAGTTCCTGCCTATAACTCTGCGCAACTGCCATAAGGTCGTTGTCGACTTTTTCACCGTCCTGTCGACATGCGACCTCCAACTTAATTTGCTGTCGAGGATTACCCCCAGGTACTTGACCTTTTGCACTAATGCAAGTGGTCTTCCGTACATAATGGGTATCCTCAGAACCTCAAGTTTTCGTCTTTTTGTGAAGAGAATGATCTCAGTCTTTAGTGGGTTTACCGACAGACCTTTCTCTTCACACCATCTTTCAATAATCCTGCAAGCTACCTGCAGCACAGGGTATATAAAGTGCTAAATTGTTTCATGCCTTAATACGTGCCTGTAACCCAGAGTACTTTCCGCTCATAGTTCTGGCATTATTACACGATTGACTTATGCATTCTTTTAAAGTTTTCCTGAAACCCCACAAACCGCTCAACTGGAAGCCCATTACTATCGCAATATAATAATTGTAAGCTGGTCATGATGAGTGACATCTGTCGTAGAATCTACACTTACTTAATAATGCGTATTGGCTTTAATTTGTTTCACTACTTCATTTAATAAGATTCCTATAAACTCATTGCAAATATCTTTGGATAAATAAGAAACAGTGGCCTTTCCACGATTTGCAAGTTTTCTTATATGGTTTTTTAAAAAAGGGTTATACTCTGACAAAAGTTCTATCCCACCCAAATAATTGCCATTAAGATCCCCGCCTATCTTTTCATTACTGCCCTTAAATGCCAACTCTTCTTTTGCTGCAAATGTTATAACGCTAACAATCGTTTTTAATACGTTAACCCAATATTCCTTTACAGGGCTTTTTTCTTCTTCAAGTTTCTTATCAATTCTTCCAGTAGTTAAAGACTGCGCGGTATATATTCTCAGATTGTTTAAATGCTCAGAGGTTCGCTCGTGTTTATCAAACCTATGTGACTTTATTCTCCTTAGCATAGAATTTCGGCTTAGACCGCGTAGTATTTGTATATGAACACCATTTTCTGGCTTAATGTGCCTTGCACCTTGTAAAGTCGAGCAAAAACCCGCGCGATGTGACTTTTGTGTGCCTCCGCTTACTTTTCTGACTCGCTTACGCTCGTCAGACAAACGCGTCCGGTATCGCCACACAAAGTATCACTTTTACTCCTAATAACATCATATCTTATATTATAAGAGCTGATGCCGCCGGCCGACCGACCGTAAGCACTAGCGCGCGCACATGCCGATCATAAGCGCGAGTGGCGCCGGCACACGCAGCATGAAGGGCCTGCATACTAGCAAGTGGCGCGCGCACATGCCGACCGCGCACAAGTGGCGACGCAGCAAGCATTTGTATTGTTAACGCTGGCAGGGCCGGCCGTCGGCTGGCTACCAGCTTAAGCAAGCATTTTTATTGTTAACCGTTTCTTTACGTTGGCAGGGCCAGACGTAGGCTGGCCAACGCGTTCTAGTATTATTGTATGCGGCCTGCTTAGGGCTGCCCGACGTCAGGAGATAGCCGGACATGATAATATGCTTACTTCGTCGTCATGCCAACTTTATTAAGTATGAGTGTGCCGCGCGCGCCGCCCAAGACAAATTTACCGCCCGGTTCTACAGCACCCAATAGCACCCATGTAAAACCGGCACTGCAAATGGGGCAGCAATCGTATTGCTACACACATGATAGTAAATAATAAAAAGTGACATAATCAACAGCTATTTAAATATTCTTGTGGTCCAATATTGTATCAAACAATAGACGACAGTGGAATGTTTTCATACAAATATAATGTGCTTGTTAAATGCCATCAAAGATTCTCAAACTATTATTTTTGTGTATGAATATATTTAAGTTGATTCCAAGCAAGTAAAATTTAGGAGTTGAAAATTAGTTTTACTTCCAGAAATAGGTACGTTGTTTTCACAATTTTAAATATGGGTTAAGCATTGGGACTACTGATCTATAAGGTCGCGAGTTTGATCTCCGGTCCCGCTGAGGTTTCAAAAATAAAAAATACAGATGAAAGCCTCTACAGAATGCCATCATTCGCAAGTGATGTAAAGCCGTGGGTCCTATGTTACTACGATGTGTAGCATGTAAAAGATCCCTTGCTAGGGTTGGAACTCCTTAGTCTTAACAAAATTCTAAGTAGGACCAAGTTACTGGGTAGTACACTAACCTTGTCATACTAATAGATGGTGGTCAATAATACTATTGCTTTTCTGGGTAGTTTAAGTATTAGAGGCGAGATTACGTCAAACCCAGAAGCTTTATAATTTTTTCCTTTAGATATATCGTATTTCACTTCCGCTGGGGAGAAAGGTTTAATAGGCAATGTCATTGGACAGGGACTGTCCAAGAAATTCTCGATTTCTTGATAGTCACTATTGTAGACTAAATACTGTTGATAGGTGCTCCACGAAGATGGTTGTCTTTTCCTGTTCAGTTTTCCCCCAACTACCATCCTGTTTTCTTAAAGGAGGGATGTGGGCGACTGCTCTTTTGAATTTTTTCGTCGCTTTCCAGATGGAATTGGTCCTCTTTTGATAATGCACTAATATAGTTTTCAGACGTAGCATTTCGGATTTTTTGCAATGCTGACTTTAGTTGCCTTGTAAGTCTATTGTATGTGTTCCTATCAAGAGGATTTTGACTTCTTTGCCATTTACTTCTGGCTCTCCTTCGAACAACATTAAATGTGCATAAGTGTTAAAAAACGAAACATAATTTATTTAATGGCAAAAAATTAGGCATGCCTCACAACATATCCTTTGTTTTTTTGTAATGTTCACAGAAAAATGCCTTGTAGAAATTGCGAGTTCCAACTTTATTTTGCAAGTAGAAGTTTTTTATTTTAACGTTTTCAGCTAATGGTGTGCCTTTACAATTCATGTTGAGCATACTTAGTTAAAAATTAATGTTGAGCATACTTAGTTATGTTATTCTCCGCTTCCAATAACGAACACAACTACTGTATTGTTATTGTACATTACAGCGATGGCCATTTAAAACCATGCTGATAGGTTGTACTGGGAAGTAGTTAAATATTGCACTGGCTACACTTTGCTGTGCTTTTAAATGTATAGAACTTTCAAATTCTGATGTAAATGAAGTATTTTAATTACAAATTGCCCTCGTTTGGATAATAATGTCAGTAATTACTTTTGTTAATAGTTTCTGAAAACTTTACAGGGGTGAATTCCATTATCTAGTTACTTGTTTCTGTAAAATTGATTTTCTAATATTTTAAAATTTCATTTAAATCATAAGTCACAACTTATGTAAACCAAACGTCAAAACAGTTTCCAAATTCTAATGACAAATGCCCAATCTTTTGAATGGTACACTATAGTATTAAATAACACAGTAAGTTCTTATTTGTTAATTAATTTCACTTTGATAACGTCTTTATTTATTTTCTAGTTAAGATCTGATAAGAAATCACCCACCTTGGATTGTTATTCACACAACATTCAAGACATCAACCTATCCTTGCTCCACAACTAGACCCCTTCAAGCTCCTTACCGCAATGCTCCGCTCACCGACAGACCACTCGTTTTAATTGTCCAATATTAGCAAACCCTAAACTCCTGTCAACAACCAGCAAACCTGCACATCCACCTGCCACAGTCAACTACTACCTGGAACGCTCCCCTTCTTTCCGATGACAACCCCTTGGAAGCTCCACTCAACAATACATATGTTGACGTAATCCCATTTTACTTTTGATATATGTCAAATGTAATATCCCAAATAAAGCTAACCCAGTATGTTTCCTTAATACTTTACTTGTATATAATAATTCTTCTATCCATTAGTTTGGTCTACGATTTTCCAATAATCTTTTTTAGTTAATTCTTCTCTTATTCTTAGTCTTCTAAAATTCCATTTTTAAATCACCACGTAGATTTGTTTTAACTACCCTTTTTATCCTAACCAAAATTACATGAAAAAACAGGGTTATCTTCCATATTTTAATTATACCAAAAATTAGTTTAGGTACTACATTTTTCACTTAGTTATTTTCGTCTACTGAAACAAATTTCCTAACTACCTCATTTTTATCTTTATGCCTTCTAGTCTAATATGTATTTAAGTTAAACCTACTTAATTTTATCTTATTTCGAAATTAACATTTGTCATTGATTTTTTTAAACTGTATTTTATCCAATTTTATTTTTAATTTCAATCCACCTTTAATTTTCAAATAGCTATATTTCAGATACAAATCTGCCTTATCCCTGAATAAATCCAAACCATTACAATATCCCAATTTTTAACAAATTTTAATTCTAACCATATTAAGTTTGTATCATTACTCATTACAATACCTTTTTTGAGCTTGAAAGCAACAGAACCTACAATGTAATTTTCAAATTTTGTGAATTCTGGATATGATCTTATATTACATGAACTTGCATGCCAAACAGAAGAATCATGTCAGCGGAAACACCTAAACAAACTGCAAATGACACGAAATCTAAAACAGAATGAAAATTTAAAGTAATTAATTGTGAAGACCCGGCCTAAAAAAATTATTACAATTTCAACAACAATTATACTAGATCAGAGCTGAGAAAATTACTTTTAAAAAGTAATTAATTACCAATTACCAATTACAGTCCAATGAAGTAGGTAATTGAATTACCAGAAATTTCAATTACTCTCATGAAATAGTAATTCAATTATCAATTACTTAGTAATTGTAACACATCAATTACTTTTAATAGAAATTATTGTCATATACTTAGTTCTATTTAGTAGAACTTTCTTACAAGTTGCAACTATCATTAGTGTCGTGTCGATTCGTAATCGTAATCTAAAAATGTTTAATTTTTATGTTTCATTAACTATAGTAACTTACATAGTTCATCACTTTTGAAGGTTTTTTGATAATTACATCTTGTAGCTGCATGCACCGTTCACTAAAACCAAATGTGTTTAGTTTGTTTTAATGTAAGATGTAAGTAAATAAATGAAGTCAAGAATAACAATTATACAGAGTGACCCAAAAATAATGGGGCACCGATTGGTCATAGATTTCTTAGGTTGTAATAAACCGATTAAACCTAATATACCTTAGTATAAAGTCCCTTCAGTAAGAAAGTATAGGGACTTGAAAGTTCAATTTTAATTTCCACATCACTGAAGTTGAGCTTTTATCACAAATGTGGCCGCAGGGCCAAAGCAAATAAACCACATGAGAGATAAAAAGAAACTTAGAGTGCCGAGGGGTATATTGTTTTTTTAAATCGAGAAATCACGAAATTACAACATTTTAACCAACTTTTGCAGGTTAGGTTGACGTCCGTTGACATTTACCTATCGCCGGCCGCTTACAAAAAGTCGTAAAACAATGCATTACTTCACTGCAGATTTCTCGTATTTTAATGACGATTTCGACGTTCTTCATTGCCGATTTCAAACAAAAAAATTTTTTTTCCGGATATGAAGAAATGTCGAATATCATTTTGGCTAGATTTTCTACTGGTATTAGAAAAAATAGCATACTGAATATGTTATAAAAGTGATTTTTCCATGTTCGTGTAAAATTAATCCACTCACTTTGCATCGTTCGTTAGTAAATTAAATGTTGAAAAACTCTCAATTTTCTGAAGTTGCAGAACAATCTACTATTAAATATGCCCAACATGTGGCTGAATGACGAAAATATGTAACTTACCCAAGTATACTGGTGCAGCATTGGATTTCTTAATTGTTTGTCAGCACAATTATATTTAGATTTTGTAAGGAACACTACATGGTGATCCATCTGGCGCAACTTGAGCATAATTTGTTGGCTCAGTTCGAAAATACTTTTTTATCCTTTTATACGAGTGACATTTTCTGTCGCCTGTTTCCCGACAATATACGTTTGGTTCCTTGGTCAGTTTCCAATGGCAGTGGGAAGGAATATAATACATTGACTCCCGTTGCCATTAGAGAGGGAGGAAATGTGATTAATAATAAATCAACTAGCCTACTCATTTTCATATTTAATTATTTTTTAATGCAGCTGAATACAAGAGATACTCTCATCATAAAATCTAAAAGTATCATACGTATAACTCTGGACTAAAATGTCATTTCACCCCTTGCATGATTACAATTGATTAGATACTGTTCTTGCTAACGCTGGAGAATTAATTCTACATAAACCTAGTTGAAAATGGCCGATTGAAATAAGAATTCGTACATCAGATACAAGAATAAAATACATTTGCTCAAGCACGTAACAATGAAGTCATTTTTACATTCAAGAGACCTTTATACCATGTGTTCAAAAAGAAATTACATAAGGGGGACAGCAAGCCTTCGAGAGAGCAATCTTTAGAATTTTCAATCACGATATCAGCATATAATATAAACTTACAATAACAACAGTGGTGACAGTTAATGAATTCTAAAGCTTGCTGTTGACATTACTTTTATATTCCATGGCCAACCCTTATGTAATTTCTTTTTGAACACACCGTATAAGAAACGGGGAAAAAAACGAATTTCATAAAATTGCTGTCAACGCTCGACAAATAAATTGCTCAGGTTGCTTTCATATTTTGACTTCAAATTCCAAAATCTTATCAACATCTTTAATAATACCTATTAATTTTAGCAATACCTATTGACTTTAAGTTTAGGGCAATAAAATACCTGAAATTACATAAATTGGGTCGCTATGCATTGTTTTTTTAAAATTTATGGAATTTTTTGTAAAATCATTAAGAAGCCAATATTTGAATGCCTCGTAATTAGCATGGGGGTTTTCTATCTGTTTCGTCCGTCAAGGCAGCACCATGGATTATAAGATAAATCAGCATATGAGGGGACCTGGACATATCGCCGAATGGACAAAACGCCGAATCGTATTTTAAAGCCCAAAAGGCCGAATCGTGCCCAAAACGCCGAATTCGCTTGCGTAGACAAATCGCCGAAAATGCCCAAAACGCCGAATGCTGTCGGTGGACATATCGCCGAAAATGGACAAATCGCCGAATTAGTTACCGTGGACAAAACGCCGAAAATGCCCAAAACGCCGAATTCTCTCGGTGGACATATCGCCGAAAATGAACAAATCGCCGAATTAGTTATCGTGAACAAAACGCCGAAAATGCCCAAAACGCCGAATTCTGTCCGTGGCCATATCGCCGAACATGGACAAATTGCCGAACCGTGTAAAATGACGCCACATGGATCGGAAAGTTGGCATCGCTCGATTTTGTTCAAAAACCCCCGTTTGTGTCCGTGGACATATGGCCGAAAATGGACAAATCGCCGAATTAGTTATGGACAAAACGCCGAAAATGCCCAAAACGCCGAATTCTGTCCGTGGACATATCGCCGAAAATGGACAAATCGCCGAATGCTGTCGGTGGACACATCGCTGAAAATGGACAAATCAATTAGTTACCGTGGACAAAATGCCGAAAATGCCCAAAACGGCGAATTTTGTCGGTGGACATAACGCCGAAAATGGACAAATCGCTGAATTAGTTTCCGTGGACAGAACGCCGAAAATGTCCAAAACGCCGAATTCTGTCGGTCGCCATATCGCCGAAAATGGAAAAAATCGCCGAATTAGTTAGACTAGCATGGACAAAACGCCGAATCCGGTGAGTGGACATATCGCCGAAAAAGTCCAAAACGTCGAATTAATGGGCGTGGACCAAACGTCAAAGAAGTCGAAATCACCGAATCCTGTTAGTGGATATGGTAAAAATTAAGGATGCAGAATATTTACGGCCAAACAAATAGCGAGAATTGTTTTCAAGTTGTTATTTCTAAGTTACAACAATAATAAATTCAACTAGTAATTGCTGCCAGCATAAACAACACACGTGTAAACTAATAGTTGATGTTCTAACTACAATTTTTGATATTCCGTGTGCATTTTTGTGATTGAGTATTGAGGGTGGCGTCATTTTGTTCTTTATGCTGGGACCCGCGACTGGGATAAGCGAGGAGGCTATTTGGGGATAAGTTATTATTTAAAATACAAATAAAGTAAATATGTTTTAAAAACCAGAATATCTATTTCATATTCTATATCGCGAATATACTGCAACTTATAATCTAATAAAATAAAGTGATAATTGACCGTCATTGAATCCAAAATGGAGAACTTTAATTATTTTATTTTAAAAAAAACTCTGAATATAAAACAACAGGAAGAAGCATTTACCAGATGAGTTTGCGTCCAGAATGGAGATTGCATATGGGGGATAGTTGTTTCCGTTTGACAGTGGCGTCCTGTCTGTAAAGGATATATTATGGGTTTATTATATATCAAGGATAAAAATTTTTTGTATTTCTACACATTTATATCGAGTGATTATACGTGCTTTTGCATCAAGCTACTTTTGAAATATTTGTTGTATGAATATGGTGGTCGCACTTGGGAACAATTTTAATAACAAAAATTACAATTTTAGTACCGCTCTACTGGTTGGCTTGCAATATAAAGCTTTTTTTAACAGATCTGTTCTTCTCTACAAATATCAATAATGGGTTTTACAACACATAATAATAATGATTATGCGCACAATATCCTTATGTTCTTCACACTTAAAATATTGTATTTTGGCAAAGATATGGATACAGAATGTTGATCATCTGATCACGTTTTCTTACATTTTATAAAAGGCAAAATTTCAGGTACAAGGGTTGCTAAATGTTGTATAATTCCCACTAAAATGGAATTTGGATAATTTAAGCCTCCACGATCTTGAAGGCTAAGAAGTAATAATGTCTAAGGTTTGAAAAAGAAAGAAATGGCTCAAGACATGTATTGTGGTGAAATTTATCACCCAATGTTTAATAATGTAACCTGCCACAAAAGCTGTAGAGCCGCCAGATACGCCACTGTCAGGAATAAATTGCTTATATAATTTCTGAATTTTAACTGTTAAATGTGCAGGTAATTCAACATCTTCCTTTTCTGTTATGCTTGATGTAGTTGCAAATGTTGAAAAACTGGTGAAATTACTATCATGTGCAATATTTGGAGAAGGCGAAGTCTTCACAATATCACAGCGTAATATCTGATGAAGAGTATGCTCAGCAGTTCGAGCATCTGTTGCGTCATTTGAGTCACCTCTCAATCGCAAGTGTGGAATCATTACCTCCACTGCATCCGAACTAAATGAACCTGTCAATACATAGTAAAAACCAGCTTCTTGAAGTAAAAATTGTATGCATAATGATGTACTTGTGTACAAACTACTGTCACCTACCTTAGAAGGCTCACACATCTCTGAGTAGCTCAATCCCCGGCTGCGATATGGGCATAATAAGTGCGGGATTTTTTAGTTTACTTCACTTTGTCAAAAAGGTTTTAGTTCATTAAACAAGAAGTATTGGACGGCAAGAATTTTATTTAAATTGTGAATGTTTTTCTTTGATATTTATTTACATTAAATCTTATAATTCAGGGTTCATATTTATGTCAAATGGGAGTTTAATATAATAAATGGTTAATTAGTATGGCAATTTCTACAGTTCACCTTATACCGAAATATTGAGTTAAAGTTACCATTATTTTGATTTCTAATGATTAATCAACTTATAGTTTTACAGAAGGTTTTCTATATTTTACAGACATTCAACCTTTCAGGCAAGATAAATCTAAAGAGCTCTTTATACCCTCTTAACCTATTTATAGTTTTAATTAATGTTGTTAATAGGTTTCACGTTTAACTCAATTCACATTTCTAAAGTATAAGGAATGCCCATTATCTGATGTCTCCATTATAACATGAAACCCCTATGATTTGACGTTTATAAAATTATAACCTGGTTTGTTTAGGTTGGCCACCAAGAAGGTAATTAATTGTCTTATTACATTATTATGAAGTCATTGACCGTTGATAATATGGCATATGCCCTTATTTGGTAGTAACTTGACATATTTTATGTTATGAATTAATTGAACAGTTTATATATACAGGGTGAGGCACATAAAGTGTTACAGAGCAATAGCACTCAAACTATTGATCACATCCAAAAATGTTTCAGACAAAAGTTTCAGTGTTCGAGAAGGCCGTCATACTGGACCACCCTATTTTTTTTATCGGTGGAGGCGCTGAAACTACGTCAAGGTCAACTCCACTTTTTTAAATGGAGCCATGTATTTTTTTTTCAATGACATTATTACCGATTTGAAGACAAATTCAGCGACCTGAAACACAAGGTAATTCTAGTCACGCAAAGTATGAAAATAGTCGAAAAATCGAAAAATGCAACAGTGCAACAAACACGAGTCAACACGACGGTGCACCACCCCATTATGCTCTGTGTTTAAGACAAGTGATGAATGAGATTTTTGGCGAAAAGTGGATAGGACGAGGCGGTCCTGTAGCTTGGCCACCTCGATCGCCAGATCTAACATCAGCAGATTACTTTTTATGGGGTTTTGTCAAAGATCGCGTAATGGCGGTAGCACCTACCACGCCTGACGACATGAAAGACAGAATACGACGAGCATGTACCGAAATTACAACAAAAATGTTAGCTGAAGTTAGACGGTCTTTTCATAAGCGAATTAACAAGTGCTTACAAGTCGAGGGTCATCACTTCGAGCATCTTCTGTAGGTAGAACCAAACCAAGGTTAGTGGATCCTTTGAAAGTGATTATTCCGATATTTTTCGATTTTTTGACTATTTTCATACTTTGCTAACTAGAATGACCTTGTGTTGCAGGTGGCTGAATTTGTCTTAAAATCGGTAATGTCATCGAAAAAAAATACATAGTTCCATTTAAAAATCTGGAGTTAACCTTGACGTAGCTTCAGCGCCTCCACCGATAAAAAATAGGGTGGTCCAGTATGACGGCCTTCTCAAACACTGAAACTTTTGTCTAAACATTTTTGGATATGATCAATAGTTTGAGTGCTATTGCTCTGTAACACTTTATGTGCCTCACCCTGTATATATATTCCTAAAGTTTTAGGACTAACCTAGTTATAAAAAAAACAATCCATGGTGCCAGCAATTGCTGCCTTGCCCATCCCGTTGAACTTTATGAAACTGGAACGACCCCCATCGCCAAACCAATGAAGTGGTTCTCTGGTGAGGTTTCTTTATTAATAATTAACAGAGGTCTAACATGGTCCTCCTTTTCCGATTATGCCCTTCTGAAAGGTTTCACTATGACCCTGGAAGATTCTATTCCACCCTATCATAATGGCTCGGTGCTTTTAAAGAGCAAATATTAGAGAGGAGGCCAAAAAGCTAAACCAAAGATATTCTCAATTAAGATATGTATGAATTACTCTATTTCTTTACATACCAGTTAACTAATAACCGCTTTTCTAGTGAGAAACTGCCCAATGAATCAATCCTATTTGCCTGAAAAATTATTATTTCTTCATATACTGTAGAATTATACTAATTAAAACCTTACAATTGCAAAGTTTATCCGTTAATGCTGGGATTAAGTTCTTAGCTTTGCTTTTTCTGCTGAGACTATGAAGCCTCAATCTGTTTTTTTATTCAAAACAGGAAGTAGTTTCTCTTTTATTATTAATATCAAAATATTTCAACTAGCCACCTAACTCAATTAAAAAAGGACTATATGATGAATCTGCAACCTGTATTTCTCTTAAGTGCTTTAAATTGCCTAACTATCAGGTTTTTGTGATTATTCAAATGTATTACCTTTTAGTAGCTAAACTCTGTACTGCTACACTTCTAACAGTGAATTTCAAGGCATGAGCTATTTCATTAAATAAACGTTGCATACCAACAGATACAGAAGAACTTTGTGTATCATCGATATAATTCTGAAGTGTTACGTCCAACCAATAATCTTTCGTCAGAAACATGAATAAACGGTGCAGTACTACTATCTAATTTTTGCAGATGCTTCTTGAAGTAAAAATTGTATGCATAATAATGTGTCTTTATCAGTGAACTTCAAGGCGCAAACTGTTCCGTTGAATAAACCTTGCATACCAACAGATGCAGAAGAATTTTGTATATCATCGAACCAATAGAGTTTTTCATCAGAAACATGAATAAACGGTGCAGTACTACTATCTAATTTTAGCAGAGATTGTGTTCTGTTAAGACACATTGAGTTTGGAAAAAATAATATGTTTTATAAATATGTCACAGTACTGTTGACATTTTGAAATTCAATGTGTCCTGCTTCTTTTAAAAACTGCAGCAGCAGTGACGCCAGGTGAAATGATCTAAATAGCAAGTAAAACATTCAGTTTTCGAAGTTTGATGGGAATACATTTTTTTTTTAAGTACCGTACAGGCTTGAAAGGTAGTCCATTTTGCAGATCATATAAGGTTTTTAAATATGAAGCAGAGAGTTCACCATCAAAAGAGGACTTATCATGATTATTGAAGCGCCACAAAACAGTTTCAGAGATTATCATGATCTAGTATAAATTTTGTGCATTCTTTATTATATGGCAATAATCAAAAGTCTAAAAATAAGGGTACAGTTTTAGATTTTTACCACAAATTTTTTAAATAAAGATACATTTGAGGAAAAATTATCTGGAACAATTATATTAGAACAATGAAGCCACTCTCATTGTTAACGAGTACGTCATTAATTCTCAGAGCAAAAAAATATCCTGCTGGAATGTTTCTTGTTGACAATCCATGTATAACATAACGCATTTTGTTTGGTGTTTGAGGTTTATTGCCAACGGTTGTAGATTAAATATTATCCAGAGCATAGATGCGATCTTCAAATCTGCTATACTGCACTTTCTCCTTAACTGACATCTTCAATATTTAAGGAGCAAATTCTTTCTGCTGGTACTGTTAATTAAGCTACTTCAGTCATTAAACGCTGCTTAATTAATTCGTCTGAGCCATTACAGTCATCAAGATAACGTAACTGTTGTTTTTGATGGTAAACTCTCTAAATGGTCTCTGCAGTGCTCATATCCTTTAGGACACATATGGGCAACCCACGGCCCCCAGGCCAAATCCGGCCCTCCGCCAGCTTCAATCCGGCCCGCGAGAGATTCAGAAATTTCAAATAACGCAAAAAAAAATTAAAGATTTAGCATACATAGTTTATCTGTAATTACCGTCAAACAACAGTAATAATAAAATAAATATAAAATAAAAAATATTATTAAGCGTACGCAGTGGAACGCCACAGATCGAGTCAGAAATAATCGTTAGAAAGAGACAAACAGATAAAGATAAACATTCGGGAAGCCGTCCGATGACCTTGAAGCGTTATTCATAACGTTAGTCATAACAGTCGGCCTGACTGCTCGCATCGCATATTCGCGTACGATCGAGAGTATTCTAGTTGCTTATTGCGAGTAATATATATAAACCGCTCAGCGTGTGTGTCAACTCATTTCTTCTTAACAACTGATAAGAAAAGATGCGAGAAATATTCAAGCAAATTCAGCTCATAAGAAAAAAATCTATCAAGATGTCTGGTTTAAAAAGTGGACTGATGAATACTTTTTTATTATGCAAAGTGGTAAACCTACATGTTTGTTGTGCAATGAAACAATTTCTGTTTTAAAAGAATACAATATGAAGCGGCATTACTCCAGCAAGCATTTCGCTCAATATAATTTACTTACGGGCCAGTTAAGAAATGATAAAAATTAAAAAACTCATTACCGATTTACGGAAACAGCAACAAATGTTCCATACACAAAGATCAAATCTAGATAGTGTTGTTAAAGCTAGTTTTATAGTTAGTCCCAAACTAGCGAAAACATCGAAGTCATTATCTGAGGGACAGTTTGTTAAAGAGTGCCTAATAGATGTTGCAGAACTTTTGTGTCCAGAAAAGAAGAAAGAGTTTGAGAAAGTGAGCTTATCGCGACGTACTGTTGTTCGACGTATAGATATAATGGCTAGTGATATCAAAAAAACTTTGACTGAGAGATTGGCTGGTTTTCAAGCATTTTCGATTGCTTTGGATGAGAGTACAGATTTATCCGACACAGCCCAGTCAGCTATTTTTATACGAGATGTTGATGAAGAATTGGTAGTGACAGAGGAATTACTTGCTTTACGGCCGCTACAAGGGACCACTATTGAAAAAGATATTTTTGCAGAGGTGCAAAGTACTTTTGTGCAATATGGTTTGCAGTGGTGTAAATTAGTTGAAGCGTGCACAGATGGTGCACCTTCAATGGTCGGTTCACGAAAACGTTTTATCGGAATTCTGAAAGAAAGAGCTATGAATGTGCAAGAATGTGATTTAATAATTCTGCATTGCATTATTCACCAACAAAACTTGTGCTCTAAGTCCATTCGATTGAAAAACATGGATGTGGTAGTAAATACCATCAATTTCATTAGATCCCGCAGTCTTAACAATCGCCAGTTTAAAGCATTTTTGGATGAACTCTCTTCAGTACACTATGATGTGACATACTATTGCGAAGTAAGGTGGCTAAGCAAAGGTAAAATGCTAAAAAGATTTTATGACCTTAGAAAAGAAATAGCTGATTTTATGGAAAAGAAAGAGAAAACGTGCCGCAAATTTGTGATCCAACACGGCTTTGTGACTTGGCATGCCTGGTCGACATTACAGGACACCTCAACAACCTGAACTTGAAGCTTCAAAAACAAGGGCACATGGTAAATCGCTGTACAGTCATCTTAAAGCTTTTCAAAATCACATTAGCTTGTGGGAAACACAAATGAGAAGTAAAAACTGTTTTCATTTTTTAATATTATCCAGTCACGAATACATTGAATACGGTCGCTATGCTGAAGAACTGAAACTACCGTCACAGCAATTCACTGATCGTTAACCTCTTGTTACCTTAGCAGTGTAGAGGCTGGTGCTTTATACACTTGCATTTGGCAGTGTAGTGCTCAACTTGCCCCGAGTTGCGAGTAATAAAATTATAGCATGTCTTTCGTGCTTGTGTAGTAACCATTGTGTGTTACGTGTGTCTTGGTGATGTGTGGACCTTGCTACTCTATCTCTTAGGTCTGTGGTTCTGAGTAGAGCACAGTTAATTTGGTGCCCAATATTGTGAATGGTCTCACTGAGCCCGATTCCAATCGCCAAGGCTAAGGAAAAATTCCAGCCCCTGCGGGATTCGAACCGAGGACTTGCTTAATGCAAGCCTTGCGCTTTGCCAACTGCGCTACCCCTCCTTCTCTTTTGAAAGAAGCTGTTTATATAAAAATTACTGACTCAAAGTATGTGAATAGGAATATAATTTATTGAAATATGACAGTTTTCAAATCTACCTATTGAGTAGTTTTTAATTTAAATATTGTCACGAAAGTGCAAAATGACACATGGGAAGATTTCCAGATAAATTGTATTATGCATAAATATGTATTCCTGAATTACGTGTAGATTGATAAGAATTAACCGCGAGCTGTTGTTCTTTGTATATTTGCCTGGATGGTCCAATGTCATCTCACCACAGGATGCTTGTGGTGTGTTTTTCTGTTATTCACTTGTCTGACAAATAACCATCTTCAGGAGGTATTGAAAAAACAAGCTCGGGGTAGCGGGCAATAATAAACAATCAATCAGTCAGACTGTTAGTATCTTGCTAAGCTGAGTTCTTCGTAACTGGCCCATAACAATGGCTAGAACTATGTAGCCTAAGTTAGAACTTAAATAAATTGCTTTTATTTATAATATTGGCAGTGGCGTAACCATGGGGGGTGATATGGGTGTTGAAACACCCCCCCAGAGGCTTCAGGAATAACTAAAATTCGTGTTAAATAAAAAAATCTAAAATTACATTTTAGGTATAATAATTGAATATCAATTATTACATTCGGAATTCGGACTCGACCATTTTTAAATCCGATCTCAACGAACCTCCTTCGTACGTGAGTGCCGAGTTCAAATTGCCAAAATGTACAAAATCTTCCATATAAGACAGCAATGGATGGGCTAGCTACGTGCATTAAGGACATGTTTCCAAGCATATTCTAGTTGCTGCAAATTCTTGCAACGATTCCTGTGTCAATTGCAACAGCTGAAAGATCATTCTCCACCTTAAAAATAATTAAGACTTACCTCCGAAATACAACAGCGCAATATAAGCTGAATGGATTGGCAATGCTCTCCATTCACAAAGAACTGCAGGTAAACGTAGATGAAATTATAAACGAGTTAGCAAAAAAACGCCAAGAGAACTTGAATTACTACTATACGTTGTATTGCAATTGTAATGATTTTATTGGTTATAAATAAACAGTATAGTTGCTTTCATTTCTAAAGGACTTGCAGTAGGCCGTGATTTAACTAATTTTCTACAGTCAAAATATCATTTAACATTTTCATAGGTTATAGAGTTATTGCAAGGACATGCATTATCTTCGAATTTTGTTTTGCAAGCAAGCTGTAATATAACTCTTTCTCACGGTGTTATTACAATTAATATCAAACCCCAAAGTGTAAGTCAAAATGTAATAGCTCTCTTTTTGGAGCACTATTACATCAAATTAAATATACCCTTTTTATAATTATCAAAAAGAAGCACTATCAGGTATAGCTCACTTATGCACTTACCCTACTTCTTAATGTAATTACTAAAGCTGATATTATATGCAAATGCATATTTTGTATAATTGATATGCCGGCGAAACTTTTTGCATATGTATACTAATTATGTGAAAACAAATCGTTTCAGCCAAGTTTCATTTTGCATATTTTGCATATTTATACGATTTTGAGCATACTTTCTGGATTTTTGCATATTTGGTTATATTTAGCAATAATTTGTAATGTATGACCTTTTTGAGATTTTTTTGTAAAATTTACTATTTGATTAAATTATTAATAAAATTTTTATGTGCAACTGAGATATATACTTTTACTTCCTGCAGCTGGAATGCAGTGCGCGTATCGAAATAAGCAGAGGAAAGGGAAAGTCTCTGTTAAAATCTTTGACTATATAAACATAGACTCCCAGCAACCCCACTTTTCCTGTAGAAACAATGTATAAGGAATCAACCGACATAGAATTCATTTCACGAGTGTGGGTGAATAATAGTCTGGCGGCGTTAAGGGAAATCTCATTTTTATGTTGCTTACAACGTAAAGTTGGCGTTGGTAGTCCATGTTTATATAGTCAAACGTTAAAATAAATGACTTCTTTGAATAAAAATTAGAAAAATAAAAATAAATATTCTTATACAAAATAATTAAAATTTTTACATTTAGAAAACTCCTAGTTATTTTCAAAAAAATTAGAGCATATTATGTGCATATATTATAACTTTGGGTGCATATACTCAACAAAATGTATGCATATATATGCGCATATTTTCGTACATTTGAGTGCATATAATTATCAGCTTTAGTAATGACTAGTAATTGACGTATCTCATAAATCAATTTGACATTTAAAATTATGTCATGCGATTATTTTTTTTAAACTTCGACTAGTCAGTTTTACAAGCAATGGGACTCATAAATCCCACCTGAATGGGTTAATCTTCAACTAACAACTTGATCTTGCAGTTAAAGACTGAATTACTTTTAAAATATAATAACTATTTGACTTTATGAATCAAATACACGTTTCAGGTACTTCAGTTTGTTAGTAGCACATTGAAGTTTCATCTGACATTACAAAATAAAATACAAATTGTCAAAAACAATTTAATCGAATATTAACTATGTCCAAACTTGATTTATATGAAAATTCTAAAAATAACCTAATTCCAAGAAGTAAATTTCAAAATAGAATTGTCGAAAAACGTCGAGTACTCGAATCACTATTAATTTTAGAAAAATAATTCTAAATTAATTTCTAAATACAATTACAATTATCCTAATGATTTGCCGCACCAAACTTGCTGTATAACTTCTTAATATTTCATAAGAAATGGGCACTAACCTTCTGATTGTCTCTCTTGTACCTAAATGCTCTACCTCAGCTTCTAACTGGATAAATTCTGGTCAGAAAACACCTGCCTGGGGTGTTCCCGGCCAAATCAAAGCTCATTGTAGCTCTTTGAAACCTCTATTATGTGGATAGACAGTTCAACAGCATACCATAACACTGGCTTTCACTGGTTTTACTGGCTTCGTAGTAATATACCACATTAACACGTTGACCGCCATGTGAAGCACGAGTGCATCGCATGGCTCCTTAATATATGGGCCACGCCACTCACATGTGTTTCGCATGTTACTTTCACTCTAGGCCACGCAGCTCACTATAGTCGTATTCTTATGAGAGATTAAGGAGTATGGCCTGGGAAACAAAACCTATGTGTTGGCCCGGCTCTAGACTAAATTTAAGACATTTTATACCTTATTTATAACATTTTTGACATGTATAAGCAAAAACGTTGTGGCCCCAGATATTCGAAAAATTTTTACTTATACGGCGGTCAACGTGTTAAATGGAATCAAATAGTCTTGAATTTTATATTTGTATAATATTTGTGACTTAAAGTCAAATTTTAACGTAGAGAATACTATATTGCTACTACATATCAAATCAGCAATTATTATTATGCTTCACAATTAATGGGAATTTAACCCTTAACGTGACTATTTCTCGTAGATTATCAATTCAAGTTATTTTAGTACTACTAAATATAAACAACCCTCTGTCTGGTTGCCCTTACCTCACTAGTTAAAACATACAACTGGTACATCACATGATATACATTAGATATCTGAATATTATTTAAATTAAATGCATCATTCGTACGGTTTGCTGCATTACAAAGCTAAGTTGTTATTTATTTAGCAAATAATTATTTCTGATTTCTTTTGGTTAATAAGCAAATAATAAGCAAAAAATAAATTCTTAAATGTAACTAGGTGGTCTATACTGCCAAGAAGTTAAATCAAGGCCTACCGCAAGTCCTCTAGAAATAAAATCAATTATACTTTATGGTACACTCATTTTTTTTAATTCTTATTGTAAGGTTGATCATATGATCACTCTCCCAGAACACCCCCCAGAGCAAAATCTTAGTTACACCACTGAATATTGGTATGATTTATCGATCCCAAAATAAGCTACGACTGCCTCTTGCAACAATGAGCTCGAACCCCTGAGTCGTAACAATATCGCGGTATGCCTCGATTGAAAGTTTAGAATAATAGCAAATGACGACTAATCACGGCAGGCTTCAGATAATCAAGTTTTTATAGTGCATGTATTGGCCGTATTAGCGTAAGCTAACCTAAATATTAGTTGTACATCAGATTTCTCTGTTGTGCATGTTGCCAACTGTATATGCGATGTGACAACTGTTCTCGTGTATTCCTTACATTCCTCGCAAAAGAATTACCAATGTTTAATTTCTCCAACCTGAATAGCCAAATTACAGATTCCTTCAAAACAACAGGTCGTAGAAACCAAAAAATTGTACTGTAAGGACCGATACTTTATTATTCTTATTTGCTTTAGGAAAAAAATATTTGTGCGGAACAGTTTAGATACGTTTATTTTCAATGTTAAAATTCTCAACACACAACCCCTAACTATACCAAATAATAAAAGTACACCATAAAACTAATATTGCTAAATACGGAACATTTTGTGACTTTAAAAAATGCAAGAGCAGTTATTTTTTTATTTTGAACAATATTTAATAGTAACAACACCTTAAACAAATTAAATATTCTTTAATGGTTAAAATATGTTTTTGGAAGAATATGTAACCCGCTTTGATAAAAATTAGATATAAACCTTCATGTACACTTGAAAAACAAAATTTATGAGAGGAAATACAAAAAACAATAAAAACATATCTTCTAAAGTATATAATGCACATAGGGTTAAGCAATATAAGCATATTATTGTAGAATTTGGAAAACAATTTAAAGTTATTCAACATTTTATATTTCAGTAAGAGTAATATATGAAACACACAAATTGATATGATTGATATAAAATCAAGGAGGAAAAGTCCTAGACAAAAAAATGTGAAAATCACATTTCAAAATGTTGTTATATAATCTTTCAAAAATTATAAAAATGTACGAATGTACTAGTAATCTGATCTTAGCAGAAAATACATCAGGATTGAGATGATTTAAATCAGTTTTTATATTTTGTTAAATTAACAACACAAAAAATGCAAAAAAGAAGTGACCTTCAAATATTGCTAATTAACCAACGCTTTATTTAAACAGAAAACCAACATCAACAGTAACAATACAAGTATAATATTACTAAATGCTAAAAATATTTTAACTTCTAAAACACCTACATTCTCAAGCATAAACATAGGTGAATTACAAAAGCGATTATTGTAAAATACTTAATGAGAGAAGATAATTGTACATGTTTTATTTTCAGTCGCAAAAAAGTTACTGGTAAAATATAGAAAAACGATCCATGCTACTGTATAGAAAAAAGTAAGGATTTAAATTCTTTAATTCTAGAAAACATGGTTACCTCATTCATCCATGAATTAACTTCTTAGTGCACGTGCATTTTCATAAACTGACATAAATAAAAAGAAAAATAGATATTTGATTAAAAAAAATTTTAAAATGTGATTTTTATCAACCCTAGGACTTTTTTGAATTTTTCTATTTGAATAGTTACTTAAGTATTTATTTGAATAGCTGCATAGTATGTAATAATTCAAATTATTCAAATTATTTAACTATTCGAATGTTCAACTAATTATCTGACTAATTTAGTTTTAGACGAGTTTAGTTCAAGCATTCATTGTAAGCTACGTGCACGGGTGATAGTGGGTTAAACCTTTATTGCAACAAGCTAATACGGCTTCGTTTTGCAGTAGATGTAATATTGAATTTAAAAGAACTGATAAAATTTTATGGTGTAATGGGTAGTGTGATTGAGCTTTTCATCCAAAATGTGTTTTGAACGACGAACTCTACAAATATTAACAGAAATACAACATATTCTGTGGTGCTGCGAGGGGATGCTGCATTATGAAACAATTTACAATGAGGAAAATAAAATATTCGCATAACCAAAATATTCAAATAATTCAATTTATTCGAATTATTAAATTTATACTTAGTTTGAACAAGTTGAAGCAAAGATAGAAATAATTACGCAGCAATAAGTTAGTACAAGACAAACAAGAAATACAGCAAATCATTAAAACGTTGGAAAATTTTGAAATAGGAATTAAAAACGAGGGGAATAGAATACAGGAGCAGATAGAACAACAAAAACATAAGTTAGAAACTATGGAAATTAAATTAGATAACAGACAGGCTACGACTGAAAACAAAGTAAAGTGGTGGTAATCGATTACAATTAGTAGTGATTAGGCAACTAACGTTATATTATAAGAATGAATTAAGGTATAAAGCCATCATCGCCAACATATGTATCTACATGGCATTTATATACTACATGTTCAATAACGTAAAGGGAAATCAATATAAGATCGTACACAGGATAAATTTGATTATCAGCAAAATAACAATAATATATTCAACGGGAAGGACAACAGACATAACAAAGCTCCCAAAGTTAATAGCAGGAGGTATAATAATCATTAACACTGCAGTAACCAAAACAGTGCAATACAATAATTAATATAAGCAACAGGATCTAGATTGGAATAATACGTATAGCTATCATAGGAGGCCAGATTACTATAACCGGAACCAAAATGAAAAAGATGCTAAGTGGAAAGATCGCAACGATGGCAGCGAGGCTCGGTAACTCGTGACCAACCATGTGAAGGTTGAAGAAATCATAGAATCGCAGGCAGCTGAGGCTCCAGATGTTTGTTAGTATACACTACAACAAATAGAAAAGTTAGTTTTTGGAGACGTGGCTGTGTTCTTTCAAAATGTTCCGTTTTGAATATGTCATTCGCAAATTTTCTAGTCTAATTAAAAGTTAGTAAGTTAGTTTTAGGTAAATAACAAAATTAGGTTGGAAGTTTATTTAAAATAAAATGATCCAAGGGAAGTTGGTAAAGTAGGAGTACGCTGAAAAAGAAAAGAATTTACAGGGGTTGAAAAACGGTTTTCACTAATTTAATAGAGGACAAGAAATGTGGGAAAGAATAGCATTATTTGAAATAGCTGTGTTAAAAGAGAAGGAAACACTAAATAGGATGTTTTATTCATGTACTACAGGGGGAAGTGTTTCATAGGCCAAATACCGTAAAACGGGGCAACTTTGACAGGGTTTTTGTACATTTGCCGCACTGTAACCATATAGGAATTTCTTAGAATAACAAAATGAAATGATGCCTACCACTTAGGGATGGACAATTATTATCCGTCCTTTGGTTTTTATAAATAACGTTTATACGTAGGAAAACTCGCTAAACAATTCCTGACAAAAAGTTGTACCGATTTTTGGACAACTTCATCACCTAACCCAAATTCGTCTATAAACGAAGTTGTACGTTTCTAGGAACAAGTAATTGCATCATTTTAAAACAAATTTAAGGTTATATTAAGTCACAAAATGACTTTGGGTTAAATTGGTTCTCTCCATGAAATCCACTATGAAGTCTTCACCAGGAAGGTTGTCACGAAAAATCACTGCTTTACGTCCTTTTTTATCGAGATAGCCTTTGATAATCAGTCTTATTTCTAACTTTGTTAATGGATAAGACCAAGCTGAAAGTTGGTTTATGACACCAACAATTTCCGCCTCCTCCAAGATCGCTAAAGCTTTTGAGCGGTCTACTGATTTAATGTGTCTACCATGCCACTTGTCTTGAAGCGTTGTTCACGGTATTCCTTGATTTTTGCTGACAAGAGACACTGAGAGGCCATTTCCAATATTCTTCAGTGCGTCTTCAACTAACTGGGGATCATAACGCTGGTAACTCCTACCTCCCAACATTTTTCTGCCTTTCTTCGGCATTATTACAAGAATAGATATACTTCCGACTCAAACACAACGGAAGCGAAACGGTAACTGTAGATTTTGAGGTTATGCTTACACAACCGTACATCGGTTGCCGAACTGACGAGGTTGCCCCGTTTTACGGAAGAAGTCTAGTTATGAAAATGCAGTCTTATATAAAATGTACATGAAATGTAGGCACGCAGAGTACACCAAGTAACAGGAATATTGAAGGCTGAAATTAAGCCAAAAGATAAAAATATGTTTATTTATATTGTTGCATACCAAAATACACCAACTGGTTTTTTAAAAAGTTCATTCTGACACCAGGGCAGCTTTGTACATAAGAAGCTTTTTACTCCCTTTATTATTGAACACAAGATGTAATACAATAATAAAACGAAGTTCACTAATTCAATTGATTGCACAATAGTAGGTATTGATTACTCAGTAATGCAACCGATGCTTGATGCGTACTGTATGGCCATGAATTAGGAACTAACTTCCCACGATTTTTGGGGTTGCTTATATAGTGGCTATTGAGATAGGGGTTCCTTATCTAACATTAATTATCTTTAGTGACGTATTTAGGAGTTTTTCGGTCATAATAGCCATGCAACAATATAATACCATGTGCGAGGAATGTGGGATATTAACTGGGGTCATTTGACACAGAAGTAGAGTTAGAAGCAGTGATTCGATTATAATTATTGTAGTTGGAATAGAGGAGAATGGTATAAGATATAAATAGTTAAAAAGGTTAAAACATTTTAATAAGCATATAAAAAGGCTAAATATGCGTAATATGATCAGAATTGGATAGATCTGAGTATATATAAATATATATTATTATTATGATACATAAAAATCAATCATATTAAATGAAAATTAAAAGAAATAAAATTGGTATATTAATACAATCAAATTTAGGAAATTTTAAATAAGATTGTTGGCTAAGTTGAATTGGGTAATACAGATTAAATTAGAGACAAAATGGAATTTATTTGGAAAGTTATAACATTTGAGTATTCCGTAATGGTGATGGAAGATAAGGTAATGTTAGTATGAGACAAATATGCTTGCTATAAAAATAAATAAGTGTAGTATGTATAGATCAGATTATTTAATTTTAATAGTGGGAAGTAATAATCGTAACTATATAAAAGGAGAATTTTTTTTTTAAAATACGATGATTGATGGTAACAAACTAAAATTATGTAAAGACGTTTTTGAAAAATCTATTTAGAACAAATAAAAAAACTAGAAATTATGCCTTTATTTGTGTTTGTTGGCGTGGGTTGGTTACTACAGGATAGCAGCTGCGGACAAAGGAAATTAGTTTGGGTATTATCTGTTAGATGGAATTTACCAGGAAGCTGATACTGACGGTCGCATACGGGGGATGCAAGGAGTGAAGTTGGATCTGCAGGAGGCCGGAGTTTTGACTTTTGGGAGTTCTGTAGTTGGTTGAAGGTACATCGAGGATAGGCTGACATTCAGCTTGGCTGGGAAGCGTCAGGATCGGTGGTGTTTGATGTGAGTACTGAAAAGTGAAAGGAAGTCAGGTTGGTTTTAGTTAGTTCTAATAAGGAATAAAGGAGCCAAAGGAGCCAAAGAAGCCAAAAGAAAGTGTGGAAAATGATACAGAACAGAAAGAAAAACCTAAACGAGAACTTCCAAATGAATAAGATAAGTGAAAAAGAATGGAAAGCCTACTTCACATCATTATATGAAAGAACACCTCAAACGGAAGAAAGGATACCAGAAGTACAGAATCATGTCGAAAATATGGAACAGATCGAATTAACGCTACAAGAAATACAAGAGGCCATCGCCAAAATAAAAAATAGAAAAGCGCCGGGACTATGAATTTATAAAATACGGAGGCGAAAAACTAGCCGACGAATTTAAACAACTCTTTAATAAAGTATTGGCAGACGGAATATACCTAAGCAATGGAAAAAGAGCATTACCATACCTATATGGTTTGGATAGCAGTGATATTAAGAGAATTCAGCGTATGCAAAACTCCTGCCTGCGTTTAATTTTTGGTATTAGAAAGCATGAACATATCTCACACAAATTAACTGAAATAGGGTGGTTAAATATGACAAATAGAAGGGTGCTTCATGCTGCTAATTTATATCATAAAATTGTATTTAATAAAATTCCTTCTTATCTTTACAATAAAATAAATTTTAGATTTGATGTCCATAATCTTAATGTACGGAATAAATTTTTAATAACACCGCCGTTTCATAGAACTGCCTTATTTGAAAGATCATTCTCTTATAATATAGCCAGGGTTTACAACGCCTTACCAGGTTATTTAAAGCATTGTTCACCAAATAAATTTAAAACAATATTTTTTAACATTTTGTTCGAAAAACAACATCAAATAGTATAATTCAAATCGCGTTATCAATATAATCAAGTTTAGGCAATTCTGTTCTTAATATAATTTTTTGCTCGTTTAAACTATTACTCTTAAACTATTACTCTCAAATCTACACACATATTGGCAACTTATTTCAAATCAGTATATCAATTAATAAATACTGCTGGCTCTCGTATTATTATGAATACTAATATAACATATATAGGGGGTTAAGTGGAAGAGCAGATTCCTATCTTCGGATTGTTATCTGAACTTCGCCCCGTTGGAGCGAATGCGCAACTCTGTGATGCTGTTGGTTGTTCATTACTATCGTATTGTACTGCTGATATATTTTCTTTTCTTTATACTATATGTGGGTAGTTATGTATTTGTTCCAATAAATACCATTTATTATTATTATTTTTATTATTATATTCAAGAAGGGAAGTAAAACACAACCAAGTAATTATAGGAATATTACACTATTAAACTAATCGACGAAACTATTTACAAAAACTTGAGGAAAATATAACAATGTACCAAGAACAGCAGGGTTTTAGGAAAAATCGAAGCACACTCGACGCCATCTTTATAACGAGACAGATAGCTGAAAAAGCTATGGAATATAAAGTACCGGCATACATGTGTTTCGTTGACTTGACTAAAGCCTTCGATAGAATACAACTGGAGGACGTTCTCAACATACTGCTAGAACAGAGTGCCCCATCGCAAATAATTGCAGTAATAAAAGATTTGAACACCAACAACATCACACAAATTAAAAGTAACAACATCATTACTGGGAAAATAGACATCTCATCTGGAATAAGGCAAGAAGACTCATTGAGCCCTATACTGTTCAATTTGGTAATGAACAAAATTATAAAAGACGTACGAACGAAACCGGGATACAGAATGGGAAACCATAATATCAACATCATGTGCTACACTGATGATGCCATACTAATAGCTGACGGGGAAGATAGATTACAAATACTCCTGCAACAGTTTCATCTGACTGCCAAGAAATATAATATGGAAATAGCAGTAGACAAAACAAAGAGCCTAGTAATTGCCAAACAGCCAACAAGAAGCTAATTAGAAATAAACAACAAAATAATTGAACAAGTACTTACATTTCAATATTTGGCAGTGCAAATATCGGCTTATCGAGATACAAAACAAGAAACACGTATCCAATGCATAAAAACTCAACAAATATGGTTGTCTCAGAGATATTATCTGGAACAACAAATACTTGAATATCGAGAGTAAAGTAAAAATATATAAAACAGTGCTACACCCAGTAATGACATACGCAATAGAAACGCAAGCAGAAACGAAAAAGACCAAACAGATGACAAGAGCAACGGAGATGAAAACATTGAGATCCATTCTTGGAGTAACATTACACGATAGAATACGAAGCACAGAAATATGAAACAGATGCGGTATAAAAGATGTGGTAAAATGGGCAAGAGCGAGACGCAGAGAGTGGAACGAACACGTTACACGAATGGAAGATACAAGAATAGTTAAGATCTGCAGAGACAATAAGCCACCACGAAGAAGACAACTGGGTTGGCCACAACAAAGATGGATCCAAAGTTGGATATCATCCTCAATGGAATCACCACCCAATGGAAAATGGTAATTGTGCCATGTTCCGTATAATTGCAGGCAACCTGTATAGGTATGTCCCCATCGGTATTTTGGGTAGTAAATGTTCTCAGTGCAGCTATCTTATTCTACATTTTTATAAAATTCGAATAGAGCACCTTCACTTACCAATCAATTATACTGGTTAGATTAGCTTTATAATATTTGGTAAATGAAGCTATAAATACCCGTTTGAATACCCATTTCGGGTATTTACCCCTAAAAATAAATACTCGGGTAATTTACATCACTATCCCTGATTTAGATCAAGTCCAGCTGTGAGTTACTATAGTGAAACTGAACAGCTACCAGCATTCAGATGTAATTTACAGATTATGAATTACGCACTATTTATAAGAGAAAATCCTAACCACCCAAATTTTATACACGTTTACCAGCCTACATATTAAAATTCCTACCAAATAAATACCAAAACTACACTACCATGGAACATCGTGCAAAAAGTGTAAATGAAGACTTTAAAATGTACGAAGATCCTATTAGCACTATCTCTTTCAACAACAGTTCCCTGGTTAATTATTCTGCCTCGTGTACATTTAGAGCTTACAATGTACCAAAAACAGATACATATCCGTCAGTATATAGATCCGCCCTTTACCAAATCCTAAATAATTACCCGGACTGCCATAAAAATATATATGGGCGGATCTATAATTAATAGCAAAACCAGTTGTGCATTTAAATGTAGTAACACCACAAACTGCATTAAAGTAAATGATGGTGTTCAGTTTTTATCGTAGAACTATTCTCCATTAACAAAGAACTCGATTATGCACTTCAATATATTCATAATAAATTTGTAGTGTTGGTGGACTCTCTCAGTGCTCTACAATTTTTAAAAAACATTTACATTCGTACAATTGATACATGAAGTGCTACATAAACTTCTTTAGTCAGGACAACTAATTATTTTCATATGGATACCATCGCACATTGACATCCGAGGCAACGAAGAAGTGGACCAATTAGCAAGAGATGCTGCAACCAAAACAATACAAGACGAGAATACTCCTGTGTACAACATTAAAAACCACAACAAAAAGTTAAGAGCGCGCCCGCTGCGATATTCACTGATAGATGGCAGCAGGTGAAAAATTCAGGTCTGTTTTTAAACGGACAAATCATGCATTCCGACTAAACGTTAATTATCGGAACGTGATTTTTTGTTAAAGCACATATCTAATTAGGGCATGACCAAATTTCAAATTAAAATTCCAACTATTTTAGGAAAAAAATTACCTGCAAAAATGAAGTTTTAATTTTTTCCGTAGAACGATAATAACGCCAATTTGTCTTCACAAAGCAAATTTTTCGTACTCAGCTATGAAAATGGCTACATACTACTAGTGGGAAAGTTCAGCTATAATATTACAGATGACGCGTAATTAAATGCATAAGATTATGAACGGCAAAAATTTGTGGGGCAGCCGATGAATACAGAATCCACATCTGGTTGCAGTCTAATCATAAATCTTTAAAAGGTGTCGCTAAAGCAGAGAACATGCTTTGCATTCTAATTTTTACACTATTACTTCCTGCATCTCTTATTCAATCGCATGCCATTATTTTTCAAAATGCAATTAATCACGTGTTTTTATAGTTGTAAAAAATCAAAGTTTTTCCTTGTAATTTTATCAGTTTATTTTTATCACTTGTGTCCATGACAGCCTCCAAATGTTGTTTTAATGAAGATAGTATTTCAAAGACGCAATTTAAACTGTCATTGTATGCCAGTGTAAATGGCATATTCGTTGCATACTGACTACTGATACAAAATGAACAGATTGAGAAATACAGTAGTCGCTCGATTATGTGAAGTTGTGCATAAAACCGAGATGTTTACTAAATCGAGTGTACAGTTTAAAATAGGTTTATTGCATTTATTAACCTAAATACATTTTATAAATCAACACTAATACGTAGAAAGATGTATAAAAACGAATTAATTTTGCTTTATGAGGTAGCTAGTTAGTTTTGGCTGAATTTTATTTTCTTGTGCGCTTTTTTGAATCTATAATGTACAATTTTGGTTGTTCATATATACGAATTGTTCATTTAATCGAGTATTTTGTCCACTGAGAGACTACTGTAGTTCACAAAATATATTTCTGACTCATGATTTTGCTCGGACAATTTTTAACTCAAGATTTGTAGTTTTTTTTTTTTGGCAACTTCCTTCAATAAATTAGCTATGACAAATTTTTTAGCCTTCAGCTCGGGAAATTTGATAAGGTTAGTTTGTCTCGTGACGTTGCCAAAACGACAAATATTCGTAAAAAAATTACCAGAAAAACTATTCGCCCTTAATACATTATTAGATTACTGACAAATTCGCTCAACTCTCAAATGTCCGTTTGCGTTCAATAACGGTGTTTGGATCAGTAGTTTAGCAACCATTCATTTACACTGCGGTAAAAATAAATATTTATGCGTTAGTGAGATATGAATGTTTTTTCCCTGAGGTTGACATGTGTTACAGACCGAGGACCTCTGGCCCGAGGTCTGTAAGTCAACCGAAGGTAAAGAACATGAATATCTCCCTTAATACATACAATATTTTATTTACTAACATATTAGTAGTAAGAAAATGTCATTATGACATTTAAAATTAGAATATGTGTAACATCAAGGATTGCCTCATTATATGATTGCTAAGACGTTATTTGTAGTTAGTTGCATGGTTACCATGAATTTGAGAGAAAACTAATTTGACAGGGCCATCTCGGCGGTTGAGTGGGCTTGTTGTCTGCTTAGCAACCAGGTGGACATGGGTTCAAATCTGGCCGTAGCCGAGAATTTTCTCGGAGCGGCAGTGGATTTGAACTCATTAGTTAGGTTAGATGTAAGTTGTTGTGTGTGTGGTATGTTTGCATGCGGGGGAGCGTAGTGTAAGTCGTGTGCGGCGCATTACCTCCGTTGCACTTCCCGCGAGGTATAAATGGTCCTCGACACCGAAAGGTAAAAGAGGCTATGGTTCATGAATGAATGAACTAATTTCACAAGTCCCTTGGGAGTTATGAGTAGTTTTTCATATTTGGTTTCTATGACGAAAATGTACAATATCATGTTGCTAGTATACAGTGTGGTCCATTAAGTGTGCAACAAATGGGAAATTTTTTTATTAGTTGTACAATCGAAATTTAAATATTGCCAAAAGTTAGTGCATGTTCGATAACCATATCAGATGCCCTTAGAATGGCTTCAAGTCAAACAATATACAGAGCAGGACAAAAAATATGAAATTCGTTCAAGAACAAAGTTACCTTATTTCAAAAAATATAGCAAAATTTTATTGAGAAAAGTTGTTTAGAATTAAAAGTTATGCTCAAATACCAAGTCACGGCCTCCTATTCGAATTTTGATTCTTTTTTGGAAAATTTTGTATTACCCCCGTATGATACATATTTTTATTATTATGATTTTATATGTATTTAAAGTAGCCACAACCACATCCCTTTTAAATAACTTTTAGCAACTTGAAGCGTATTTGTAAAATTTACTTGGATTTATATTTTTTTAGGTAAGCGTCCACTTCATGTTTGTTGCAACGATATTTGACAGAACTTTAGAATTTCGCAAATATTCTTTTTAACAAGGCAAATGCTTTACTAATAATAATTTACATATGAAAAACTCTTAATAAAAACAGAATAATAAAAATATGTATCATACGGGGGTAATACAAAATTTTCCAAAAAAGAATCAAAATTCGAATAGGAGGCCGTGACTTTGTATTTGAGCATAACTTTTGATTCTAAACAACTTTTCTCAATAAAATTTTGCTATATTTTTTGAAATAAGGTAACTTTATTCTTGAATGAATTACATATTTTTTGTCCTGCCCTGTATATTGTTTGACTTGAAGCCATTCTAAGGGCATCTGATATGGTTATCGAATATGCACTAACTTTTAGCGGTATTTAAATTTCGGTTTTATAACTAATAAAAAAATGTCCCATTTGTTGCACACTTAATGGACCACACTGTATAATAGCTATTTAAGTAACAAAGAATGTAAGGGCCTATTAACATTTGAGGTAGGCAAATATAAGCCAAGGCAAAGCCGTGGTTTGTTGCCTGCCAAAAATGTTAATAGACGATACATTCCGAATTATTTTGTTATATTTTTCCCGCTACTTATCGAAATTTCCCTAGATTTTTGAAAAAATTGTTTGGTTTGTCACCTGTCACCAGGATTTAATTTTCGTAAGGCGTGTTACCTGTGAGTGTCACATGTCACATAAACACTACCAATTATAAACAAAACGTTTAAGTTTGCATCTCGCGTTGTTAATTATTATCCTAGGAACTTAATAATAATAATAATAACTTTATTTGAAACGAAACATAACAGTATATAACAGTATTACATAACAGTATATAATATGCTATTACATACATTTTGCAAACATAAGTGTAACTATTCATTTCACTTGCACCTAATCCCTAATGGGATTGTGTTGTGCACCTGCGGAAGTTTTAAGGTATAAGGATTGTTCATGTTTACTTCTAATTTTAGTTTAACAGAATAGAACTTAAGTAATACAAGACCAGGACACTACGTGAAAGAGAGACAGGGGAACACTACTGAGGTTATAATGTACAATAATTTATATGATTATAATTAATGCGTCTTTTAATCGATTTGCATTTTCAAGAACATAGGTAGATATCTTTTTAGAAAATAGGTTGTAATTATTAATTTGTTTTAATTCTATCGGTACGGAATTGAAGAGTTTCGGGCCAATATATCTAATAGATCTTTGTTGTAAAGTGAATTTTGTATTGGGTACATTAAGATTGTCAATTGTTTGGGCTCGAGTGTCATAGATGTGTGATACTTTAGTTTGTAATGCAGGGTTAGTGTAATAAAATTTTATGACTTTTAGAATGTATAGTCCACCCACATCTAGCAATCTAACTTCAGAGAATAATGATTCAGTAGAATATAGTTTATTTTTATAAAGCATGACTTTTATTATATGTTTTTGTGCTACTTGTAAGGTATTTAACGTTGTTGAATATGCACTGCCCCAAACGATGATCCCGTATTGTAGTATAGACTCCACTAAAGCTTTATATGTTGAGATTAGTATATTTTTATGTAGTATTGATCGTAATTGGTAAAATTTGTATATTAATTTTTTTAATCTATTGTGTGTATATTCTATATGTTATTTCCATTTAAGATGGCTGTCTATTATTAGCCCTAAATATTTAATTTCTGCAGTTTGGTATATACATGTTGAACAGTGGCAGTTTATACGATTGCAATTCATATGTAAAATTAATTTGTTATAGTGAGGCTGTCCTGTTATGTTAGGTGAAAAGGCTATATATTTTGTTTTGTCTTTGTTTAATGTAAGCAAGTTTTTGTTTAACCAACATTTGACCGTGTACAGTCCCTTTTCTGCTTTTTTGGCAACATCATCCCAGCAGTCATCGCTAAATATTAATACAGTGTCATCAGCATATGAAACAATTTCACCCCCAGTATCACACAACAATAAACTATTGATGTAGATTAGAAAAAGGATTGGACCAAGAACAGTTCCCTGTGGTAAGCCACAGGTTACTAATTCTTGCGAACTAACCGTATTATGAATTTTTGTGGCTTGCTTTCTGCTCGATAGATAACTTTTAAATAGTTCTAAAGCTATTCCTCTTACACCATAGTTTTCTAATTTGTTTAATAAAATGTTATGAGATACGGTGTCAAAGGCTTTTGCCAGATCTAAAAATATTGCAATTACTTTCTGTTTTTTGTTTAATGCTGTATATATTTTATCAGTTACATGAAATATGGCATTTTCTGTTGAAATTTTTTCACGAAACCCAAATTGTTGTGGAGATATAACACTATGTTTGTTAAGAAAATTGCATAGTCTCTTTTTTAATGTTTTTTCAAATATTTTTGCTATTTGACTGGTTACTGAAATAGGCCTGTAATTATTTAGTTCATGGTGATTACCTGATTTATAAATGGGTGTAATAACAGATTCCTTTAAAATTTCTGGAAAAATACCGTTTTCATATGCAGAATTAATTAGAAACGTTAATGGACTTATCAGATGGGCTTTAAATGTTTTTATAAAGGAAACTGATATCCCATCCAAACCACAAGCCGAGTTGTTCTTTAAGCTAGTAATGTGTTCATCAATTTCTTGTTCGTTAACTGGTAATAAAAACAGTGAATTACAATGGTTAAAATATTGGTTAACATTCGCGATAGTATTTGTGTCAACAGTACCACCCTCATTTTGTATTGAATTTGCCATTGTCGAGCCAATAGATGAAAAATATTGATTAAATTTATTCGCAACTATCAGTGGATCGGATAATATTGTGTTATTTTCTGCTATTTCAAAAATTTTGCTGTTGTTATCTTCATTTATATTTATCGACTTTCTTATTACTTTCCAAATTTTTTGAGAATCCTTTTTTGCATTATCAATTTCTTTTTTATAATATATCTGTTTTGTTTTTGTTATAAGTTTTGTCAGATAGTTTCGGTAAGTTTTGTATTCACTCTGTAACTCAGTGTTATTTTGATTACGTGAAAGCCTTTTCTTAAGTTTATCTCTTGTGGAGATGGATTTAATCAATCCAAGAGTAATCCACGGTTTGAGTTTTTTATTTTTAGATTGAACCTGTTGAATTTCTGTACATTGGTTGATTATATTACTTAAAATTGTAGTGAATTGGAGAAATGAATCATTAACATTTACTTGATTATATAATTCTGCCCAGACATCTCTCTGAAAACATTCATTTACGCTTGTAAAATTAACATATTTTTTAGTGTACCCACTGTCTAGTTGTTTGTGATCGCCCGTATTTTCATGATATTGGATTAGTAATAAAGTAGTGAAGTGGTCGGTAACCACTGACTCAAACACCATCGGAAGTACTATATTTTTAGAAGTTATCTGTTGTTTTTTTAGGAATATGTGATCTAGGCATGTTTTCGTTTCATTATTAACTCTCGTGGGACGATTTATTAATGATTCGTAGCCCCTACCAGTTAGTTCGTTAGTGTATTCACTTACATATGGATCTGTTGGTTTAAGAATATCTAGATTTATGTCGCCCAATAATATGTTTAAGTGACAGTGATTGTTAGTAGCATCAAGAACTGCCTTTAAGTCATTTATAAACCCGTTTTTGTCAGATGTAGGAGGCCTGTACATTGCTAAGATAAAATATGTGTTATTATTAAATCTAAATTTTACACTCGTAAATGTTACCTGCGTGTATCTATGATTTTCAATAATTGGTGTTATCCCATTTCGCGTATATATGATTAGCCCGTCATTTTGATTAAGTCTTGCTTCATTATAAAAGATATTATAACCTTCAATTGCGAAGTCGTTTAAATCAATAATACCCCATGTTTCAGAAAGAACAATGATATCGAAATAAAAATTAAAACTTTGTAATAATACTATCAATTCATCAAAGTTGCGTTGTATGCTACGAATATTCATGTGAAATAAATTGAAATTTATTTTATGTGCATTATTTCTGAATAAATTGTTAAGCTTATCAATGTCATCTAGTGACTCACCCTTCACCCCTTCATGTGTATCCAGATCCTGTAAATATCCATATTCGGCTATGTTTGCTGGCTAGATTATACTATGCAGTGCCGCTTACTGATCAAACGTAACATAAAAACATGGAAGGCTACAAAAATAAAGCAAATAAAAATATACATTCGAAAAACAAAATAAAATTTATTGTTTAGGAAATCAATAATAATTTTTATCAATATAAATGTGTTCTCATACAGCTGACAAACCCTTTATAGTTATTATCAACAGGCGACTGCTTAGTATTTTATCAGCTGTATGGAATGCATCGACGATATTGTAAAATAAAATTTATATTCAAATGCACATCGAAGGATTCAAGGTAGAATTATAGCGTGGAGGTTGGTTCATTTATTTATTTACTTTTATTAAGATGATCATTGTAGGATCTGGTGTTTGTAAACTTAATTATCTTATCTCCTTCTTTTGTGAGAATGGCACCATTCCTAGTCCAGACATTTCCTCTTCCAAATTTGGATGTAATTTCTTTTAGCAGTTGAGAACGCAGTTTGGTAAGATCTTCCGTTATTATTATTCTGGTGTTTTTCAGTTGCTTTTTGCAGCGACATATTTCATCTCTAACATCTCTCCTTACAAATTTTACAATTATTGGACGCGGGCAGTTTGGTTTACCTTTTAATCGGTGGCTGGTATCGATGTCATTTTCCGTAATATTAATTTTTAGTTTGTCTTTACACAATTGCACTATTGTCTCCTTGGTGTTTTCCCCAGGTATTTCGCTCTAATTCATCCGTTTTTTCGGCGAGTTGGTTTTCAAGAAGAACAACCTTATTTTCTATGGCCTGGATTTTCCCCTCAAGTTGCGTTTTAATACAGGTTGATATCGCATCACTAAGCATTTTCATAAACATATCCGACGTTAGGATTTTTTCTACCATTTTATGCATTGCTTGGTCATCGCTACTGGAAGAACCACTACGTAGTTCGGGTTTCATTTTTGTTGTATTAATAAAATTACAAACTTAAACAAATGAATGCAGCAGCGGCACGACAACGTGTTTACTCTATGACGCACATGAACAGAATAATTAAGTTCCGTCATCAAGGGAAAGCAGCAAACAAATATAATCGTCGACTTACACGTTTTGTTGCTATATCACTGACTTACCTGATCGACAGCGGGAAAATATTATTACCTACGTTCGGGATATAAATGTCACTTAGCCCAATTTTGGATAAGACGAATTTTGGAAATTTAAGTATTGCTAATCACGCTCACAGTTTTTGTTTTGATGATGACAGTAACATAGTCCAAAAATATAACGCAAAAGTTACCAAATTTATAGGAGGTAAAAGAATTATTAACGGCTTTAAAAAATGCTTTTACCACTACACCTTTTTAAATTTAATTCAGAAAGTGTAAGACGTATTTCAGATTAATAAATTGTAGTTCAGAAAGCGTCAAATGTAATTCAGATTAGTAAATTGTAATTCAGAAAGTGTAAATTGTAATTCAGACAGCGTTAATTGATATAATGTACCGTAGTTTCACTTAACACTGTTGTAATTCGTTATACTATAAATAAATAATCAATAGGGATTATCTTGGATTAACAGTCACGTGCCAAATGTTGTCCTCAGTCATATGTCAAAAGAATCTGAATAATTAAATTCACTGACAATATATCAAATAAATATGGCTTCACTATTGATACAAAATAGATTACATGAAATAACATTTTATGATCAAAATTTGTTTAAAAACAAAATTTAAATTCAAACATACATTTAGTAAAATTATTCAGAAAATGTACAATGTATAATGGTTAGAAAAATTATTTCTAGATTAAAATAAGACAAACATGAATCTTAAAACATTTTTAAATGTTGAAATTGTAGTTGCATCGTCATATTTACAACAAAATCAATTTCAACAACTTATTTCCAAGGGATTCTTTTGGGGCAGATTCAAAGTTTAGAGGATAGTTCATAATTCTGTAATTTCAAAAGAAATGCCACACATTGCAGTAAGTCACCTGATTCAACTCACTCATTCGTCTGATTATATAATTCCACTAGTTTCAACTTTATTGCAAAACTGTGCCTCACATGTGGATTTCTAAATATAAGAATAATACGTATGTCATTCCACTTATTCATAAAATATTGCAGCTGCAAACGATTGAATATTACCTTTTTACCAACTCTTCTACTTCTAATAATCCATCAGTGGGTTTACATGCAGAAGAATAGCTTTAAAAAGTAAAGTTATTAGCAAGACGTCCTTACTGAAATAAGATTATGTTAGGTACAGAAATATAGATGCAAGACTCGATGGCAGGTTTTATATTGAACATTCAAGATATAATTTCTATTTTGTCGGATAAAAATAAACTTACAGATAAATAACATGAAATTGGTATTTTACATTTATATATTTAACGGATAACAACAGTTACACCGCATTTGAAAATTGACATATGCAAGTTACAAGCTTCTGTCTTCAACAGGCCATTTCAGAAATCGTTTTATTTTTTTACTAATATTTTTAGGCTTAGGCAATTCTTTGTTGAGGTAAAACCCGAAGCTCCAGCCCCTAAACCTGCACATTCATTTGCCAAGTGGACAGATAAATTCTTAGAAGTGACAACGATCACTGCGCCAACTATAGTTTGGTAGTTAAAAATGGAATATTTGCTTTATTTGCTAGCACTACTAGTCCTGCCCTCTATAAGGGCCAGCTGCAGTCCATAGCGGAGTCTTCAGTCAGAGATTTGTCCCCGCCACTAAAGGCACGCTCTTAATTTTCAAAAAAAGAAACCAGCAGTGGTTCAATACCAGAGATAACAAATTAACGGAAATAAAACACGACGCTACAGAATGGAAAGAATCAGTGACCAGATAAAAAATAAAAATAAGAAGGATAAGAACAGGTCACAGTAAGATCACCCACATCCACCTACTGAAACAGAAGCCCTCAACAGCGTGCACTCAATGGCGTAACTATCATATGTGGAGGGGGTGCAAAGAACCTCGGCGCCGAATCTATATAGGCGCCGCGGTAGCGGAGTTTTTAGTGAAAATAAATTTTCCTACAATAGTGATTCAAAGCGACAACAGACTATGATACGTGAGCGCCACTGGGCTCTTTTGAGTGTGCAATCTTTTCTCCTTTTGAGTAGATTAGAAGTTCCAGCTCTAGTGTGTGTTTGTGATTATTAGATTGCATAGTGGATAGTGCATAGTAACATACTATAAATTCAAAGTTTTAAACCATAAATTTCTGGCGATTACCTCAGATACAGAGGTCATAGAGAGTGGCAGATTACTTCAAACTACGTATGAAACTGATCTCGATGATGGCTTACTAAAGCAAATTGTACAATTTCGATCTTCGTACACAACTAGTATTAAATCTTGCTTATCAGTGAAGGAAGTGGAAGAAAAATCTCTGTCTAATCACACATCATTGGCTAGCTTTCCAGATTCATATATAGCTTATATCCTATTTTTTATATCACGTTACTACAGCCTCCACCGAGAGATTTTTTTCTAAATTAAAAAATATTAAAAACTTTTTGCTAAGTAAGATGAGCCAAATACGCCCAAAGAGTTTTGCATTACTGAGTATCGAGAAAGTAAGAGCCAGTTGGTTTTAATTCACTGATAGATATGTTAGCTTTAGCAAAGTCTCGCAAAAGAGAGTTTAATTAAAGTGCCTATACCTACATATTTATATATCAATAAATTTTATTTTTCTTGTGAATTATTTAAATTTGTATTCCTTTTACGTGGTTTTTGTTTTTGTATTTTGTATGTATTTTTATGTTTCATGTTATATTTTGCGAGTGTTTGATTTAATGGTAAAACCTGTTGTACTTTATGGGTCGGAAACGTGGACGGTTACAGAACTGGTAAAGCAGAAATTGCAGGTGTAAGTAAATAGGTGTTTGTTGGCCAGTCATTATTTCGTACAAAGATATTTGGGACCGAACAAATCAGGTGGACATGAATATAGAAATCAGGAGAAGAAAATATGGATGGTTAGGGCATACTTAACAAAAAAAATGAAACTAACATTTGCAGAAAAGTTTTGATTGGGACCCTTAGGGATTCAGAAACAGAGGACGCCCGCGAAAAACGTGGAGAACTGTAAAACAAGAGACAGGAAAGACTAGCACAACTGAGCCAAATAGCAAAGGAAAATGACAACTGGAGAGAATATACCCTATGTCCCAATAGGGAATAATGAGATTATTATTATTATTATGTTATATTTAATAAAAGATTGAAACATCTAAATGTGTTTTATTTTGCAGTAAGTAACCTTGCATGTTCAGAAACGAGTTTATTAATTTTCTTTTAAATTGAAAGTGTTGCATGACCAAAAATTACCCCCCCCCCTTTTTTCTGAAACTTCCTGTCTACAGTGGCTATCATTTATTCTTGCACACCGGCGCCAAACCGTCTTGTTACGCCACTGCGTGCACTACTTTTAACCAACCACTAACGGTAAAACACATAATATGCGAATGCCGAAAATACAAAAACCATCACACATGTGACTTAGGACTAAATCTGTGTGACACATTGACTAATAAATACCATCCAACAAATTAAGAAACTGTAACTTTATTAACATTAAAGCCCAGAACAAATAGTTAATTCTCAATAAATGGAACCAACAGTGGTTGACCAGACAAGAAGAAATAAAAATAGCAGGCTAAGATAGGTCAAAGTAAAATCATCCACATCCACCTACTGAAACAGAAGCCCTCAACAGTGTGCACTACTTGTAACCAACCACGAACGATAAAACACATAATATGCGAATGCCGAAAATAGAAAAACCATCGCAACACATGTGACTTAGGGCTAAATCTGTGTAACATATTGACTACTACCATCAAACAAATTAAGAAACTGAAACTTTATTTGCAAATGACTGGTCTATTACAATTATTATAAATAGTTGTAAGGGAAGATAGACGGTCGGCCTTACCTTTTGGCGAAAGTTATATTGGTTATTTTGCCGGCTGGTAACTATCGGCCTAATTGGGCTAGCTCGCCGCGAGGGCGCAGGGTTCCAGCTATGCTGAAAGAAAATACAAAAAAAAGGAGTGGGCGCCAGGTCCTAGACTCAGATCCAATTCCTTGTGCCGGACCTTACACAAGGTCGAAGATAAAAACCAGCAAGTCAAAAATAAGCAAATCAACAACCAATGAATAGATCACAGCTTTATTTTAAATATTGGTGGGTACTATAGTGCAAGGCTAACATATATATATATATACATCGTTTATCCCATACGACGATGCGAGTTTTAGCGGGAAATAAAATCGTTGTATGGGCTAATAGACATAATAAATGGTAGTTGTGAGCTGTCGGTAAAACAGTTGTTTAACTTGCATGAACCGAGCCAAAAATAATGGCGGGATGTAGTATTAAAAGCATTGAAAATCTTAGTTTTAAGTTTATTCATGAAATATGTGGAAAATGTTACTAGAAATTGTTTATACATAACTAACAGGTGTTAAATATTATAAAATTTGTTATGTGAAGTGCAGAACTACATGAATGAATGAATTAATTTAGTCTCCACTCCCCCCTTTGTTTAATATATGTCACAATATGTATGTTGTCACAAAATTCGTTTTTTTACAATTTTTGTTAATTTAAGGTTTAAAATTAATAATGCATAGGTAATGTTAGACAAATTATTATTGAAGAAACGTGTTTATGAACTTGTACAGGGTCCACCAACCTATTTTAAGTAGGTCTCACTAGTTTGTGGACCCTGCATTCTTCATAAAACTTTTACAGCTTCTAATCACAGTTTCACCATTGAATTAATAACAAATTCGCCAAAAATAATTACCATTGCCTAAAGTTAAGTAATTTTAAAGCTCTAAGTATTAGATGATTAAAATGATTTTATATAAAAATCAGTTGTATCCTTTTTAATAAATTTGAGTATTCCCTTCAACTAGATGCACTTCTCACAATTTCAAAGTGCTCTAACCCCTTAATTATTAAACAAATAACAAATACTATTGAAATCTCTTGAGTAGCATAATTTACCAATTATTCAGAAAAAAACCAATATCAGCACATCGTATTAATAAATATCTAGATATAATGAAACAAGTAAATCCATTTTTATATTTTATTTAGTAAGCGATTTCCTATTTACATTCAAATACAAAATATAACAAAAGTACACTTCAATGTATTTTTACTTATAATCTAAAAGATTACATGGAACACCTTTGGCAATGTTTACAATGGAAATATGAAAATACAGTGAAGATACCATATAATTCAAATGGTAAAAAGTACACACATGCATTTTTAATTATCCAAACTAAAATCTAACAAAATCATATTTTAAAAGCGATACAATAAGAAAATAGCAATTTAAAAAAATTACCAAACTGCTAATGGTGTTGAAAACTTTTTGTTAAATTCAAATAACAGGAAAGCATTTGGTAAAAATAATGGTCAGCCAAAAAAACCAAATGCAATAGTTACCAGTTGACAATTTCTAAAAAAATATCTTAAAAAACATAATACCTTCATTAGATTAGCAGGCAAGTAGAATTGAAGTTCTATAGTAGTGTTTTACGATACAAGCGCGTAAAGCTACTCTTTAGGCACGAGTGGAGTAGAATTAAAACGCGAGTGAGGACTTTCAAAACGTGTTGTACAGGTTGTTTTTTTTTCGTTGATATTATAGGGTACATACTAAAGGGTAAGAAATACAAAAAAAACTAGTATACATGTCGTGTCCTCTTTTTTAGTGGTTAGTTTAATGGCATAATCAGAACTACGCTAACTAGATTTGTTTAGGAAATACAGGCTGTATTTTGTAATCTCTTGTAACTTCGTAATTAGCAGAGTTACAAAAAAAATTGTAAATACAAAAAACATGCAACTTTTTACGTAGAATCCAACGGTGTACTTGAAAAAATTATAAGGGTGGTTATTTTTGAGATATTTTGAAAATTATCATTTTTTTAATGGGACACTCTATATCTGGGTAGCTCATAAAATTACATTGTTTTTTACCATTGCAACAATATATAATACTTATTATTCTATTTTATCCTAAATAGCGAAAATACCAAAAAAACCCAAAATAATACGATCTTTTTAGTTGGCCATGGATTGAATCATAATTGTTTTTTGTTAATGACATTTCAACGTTTTTTTTCGAAATAGGAAAGTGTCAACAAGCGAAAAAGGATTTTTGTAGATGTGGTATAAAACTCCAATTTTTTCTAATTCATAATTAATATGGGACAAATATTCTTTTTTTTCCAAATCATAATAAATTATGCAAAATTTTGATTTTAAGATATTCTGGCTTACGATTTTAGAATATTATAAAACTAGTATTAACTGTCATTAAAACAAAAACGTTAAAATGTCATTCTAAAACAAAAATAATGGTGATTCAATCTATGGACCACTAAAAAAAATCTTAATTGTTTTTGGTTTTTTGGTATTTTCGCTATTTACAATAAAATAAAATATTAAGCATTACATATCGTTGCAATGGTAAAAAGAAATGTAATTTTATGAGCTACCCAGATACAGATCTTATTAAAAAAATGATAATTTTCTAAATGTCTCAAAAATCAAAACCCTTATAATTTTTTCAAGTACGCCGCTGGATCTACGTATAAACTCGCATGTTTTTTGTATTTACAATTTTTTTGTAATTCCGCTAATTAAGAAGTTACAAGAGATTACAAAAAACAGCAGATTTTGAGAATCACCCTGTATTTCCTAAACAAATCTAGTTAGCGTAGTTCTGATTATGCCATTAAACTAACCACTAAAAAAGAGGACGAGACACGTATACTAGTTTTTTTGTATCTCTTAACCTTTAGTAGGTACACTATAATATCAATGAAAAAACCACCACCCTGTACACGTAGTTTTTTTGGATAGTGATCTCTTGGTCGAAATTTAGTCGAAAAGGACTTCGGAATTGACAACTGTCAAATTGACATTTCAATAAAATAGTAAAAAAAGCCTACTTTTTTCACGATTTTTGCATTAAAAAAAGTGGAACTTTGCAATCACTATGCAAAAAAGACCTTTTACACACTATTGCATACTAGATTTCTTCTACAACCGAACATTTCACTTTTTTTTATCATACGCAACCCAAAATACATCTTACTTTTACGCTCCAAGGTTTGTAAAGAATTTTTTATGCACTGCGTTTTAAAAATTGACACGTTACAAACTAACTAACGTGTTCAAAGTATCTACTTTAGACACAGTTGTAGAAAAAATCAGTTTACAAACATAAAAACATGATTTAATAACTAACAGATAATAAACCATAAAT
The DNA here is from genome assembly GCA_940337035.1 of Agriotes lineatus. Taxonomy (NCBI): domain Eukaryota; kingdom Metazoa; phylum Arthropoda; class Insecta; order Coleoptera; family Elateridae; genus Agriotes; species Agriotes lineatus. Next base: position 92,929 of record CALNHX010003130.1, on the reverse strand, counting down.
AATGCAATAATTTTAAAATAGCAGTATCGGTAAACCAAAATAAAACAACTTTCAAATAATAATGACCATGTGGATTACGAACGCTTGTTGTTTTGCATGATGTTGCTCACGGCCGTTTTTATAACAGTCGAGGTTTCACACTGCAAAGAGGGGTACTGCAAGTTGGCTTCTCGTATCTCCGGGAACGATGGCACTTTTCGCAGTCGTATGGCATCTCTAAAAGAGGTTTTTAATGCCATTAAAAACTTCGGAGTGCAAAGTACCGTTATCAGTCGAACCTACAAATGTTTAAAGCGGTTAATAACATAAGTATTTAAGTAAGTAGTTATGGCTATGGAATAGTTCCTAATTTCTGAATGCAACTATAAGTCACTTAAAAATCAAATGTTAAACTTGACTTTTAAGTATAACGTTGTTGTATTCATAAATTAGGAACTATTCCATAGCCATGCTAGATGAAATAATTTTTAATGGATACCTATTGGAACACATTTAGTGATTAAAAAATTCTGCATCCAAAAATTCGAAATTTCTAGTTTAATTTTTAAATATGTTCAAATGTCTAAAAAGCAGGTTTTGCAGTAAATTTCACTAAGCGGTGATACTAATTCTCAAGAGGTCCAGAGCATTAAGTAGATTACTATTATTACTCACAACTGTCACATGATAGATATCATCCAATGAGCACCATGCATTTTTTTTAAATCGACCAATCCCGAACTCATTACCTGATAAGCTCTCTAGGGAAACCGTTAAAGCTTCCTAGTGCTAATTATCGACCCCGTAGATGGTGTCATAATTAGAAATAGAAATGCAAGAAACAAGCAATTTGAGTTTTTTGGCATTAATAGATCAATTTTAAATCATAATTTGTATACGCGTTAAGTGTAATAATAAATAGTAATTAATATAACAAGGGCGAGACATACTTACCGATAATTTTGCATACGCCAAGGGTCGAGTGCTGGTTGCAATGAAAATTGTCCCGAGGGCAGTTTTCTAAGGGCAACCAGCACGATAATTCTTGGCACGGGCAAAATTATATGCAAGTGTGTCACCCGCGGTTATATTTTGAAGATTATTACACAAAACGCGTATACGAATTATGATTTAAAATTGATCTAATAATGCCAAAAAACTCAAATTGCTTGTTACTTGCATTTCTATTTCTAATTATCACACCATCTACGGGGTCGATAATTAGCACTACGGAGCTCATCAGGAAATCAATTCGAGATTGGTCGATTTTAAAAAAATGCATAGTTCTCATTGGATGATATTTGTCATGCGACAGCTGTGTGTAATAATCTTCAAAATATAAACGCAGGCGACACACTCACATATAATTTTGCCCGTGCCAAGAGTCATCGTGTTGGTTTCCCTTAGAAAACTGCCTTCGGGACAGTTTCCATTGCAACCAGCACTCGACCCTTCGCGTGTGCAAAAGTATCGGTATGTATGCCTAGCCCTTGTTATATTACTATTGATTAGAAACATTATTAATAAGATAATAAAATAATTGAATTATAGTACATACATCTGGTTTTAAATTTCTGTAATCGATGTGATTCCTCAAATTAGCTCGAATAGAATTTGAAAGTACTCCGTCGTTGCGTTCTCTTGTTCTTCTGTCCAATCATCAAGGTTATTTTCTGGTGTTTTTGGCGACACGTATCGACTACGGCGGGCTAAAGAAAGATATCCCATTAGCGAATGTACAATTTGTTAGTAGGTTAACAAGTACGAAGAAATGAACACGTATGTGGCTCTTACCCTTTATTTTTTGTTTCTTTCGGTGTGACACATTGGGATGGAGAAATGACGATTTACTTGAAACCCTGGAACCCTTCGGAACAGAAACTCTATTTAAAACTACATAGGGATTCAACTGCACCTTACTGGTTGATGGTCCATGTCTCTTTGTCCGAAGAGATTTTAAAACTTCTTGACGAACTTGATGACCTGCAAAAAGAAAACGTTAAATATAAAGCTTCAGTTCGATATCAATAAATAAAAATTTAAAGAATTCTGCAAATACTACGTAGACGTAGCAGTCTGTGTTGATGTATGATCAAAAATTAATCTTATCTAGTATGGCTATGAAAGAACAAATTGCTGCCTTTAAAACTGGGTCAAATATGTTTTATTTTTAGGTTAGAGAAGATGAAGTGTCTATTTGACCGGCGCAGGCTTATTTGTTGGACAATTACACGACTTACGTGCAAATTTGTTTATTTAGTAACTAATTTAAAAAACAATGTTAGCTGTAATTCAAAAAAAAATTTAAATAATTGCTGATAATATTGTAAGTAAAACTTGTACACAACCTATCTTGTAAAATTGTGTCGTTAAGAAGATACAGCTACTTACTTAAAGTTCACACTAGAAATGTTTTTTCTCCAGTGTCAACTTCTTAATGGATTCATATACAGTTTTTTACTAAACATGAGGGATCGACTGATACAGGTGTTTTGGTCGATACCGATATATACCTAATTCAGCCAATATGGCCGATACCGATTATTGGTCGATCCCAACTAAAAATAGTGTTAGAAATCATCTGTCGAAGCTTGTGCCCAACCTTATAAATCACCCTGTGTAGTGTTCCAAAAAAACAATTTTGACCGGATACTGTATAAGCATCACTTGCCTTTATTCAAATAAAAAACTAACAAACAACGGGAATAGACTGGCAGAAATTCCCCGATTTGCAAATTCAAAGTAATTCATAAATACACATACACTTCGGATAACTTTTTGCCGCTTAACTTTTTTGATTGAATCACTTTAAATGTTTTATTGCAAGATTGTACAGTAAATGTTATAGCATTTTACTTTAATGTAGTAACCCTATGAATTTTTAAATCGACAATTCGATATATACTAGAAGATACTCCAGTAAGTTACTTTTTCTCAATAATACGTAGTATGTTTCAGGATTTTTCATCATTCAATGATCAAACTTAGAAATACGTCAATGTTATATAAAATATTAATATGTATTTTTCAACCGTAGAATCACGAGTGCTCAACTCTTGTTAGAAATATTACAATTTTATAAACAATTGATTACTTAAATTAAACAAGAAGAAATTGACGTAAAGACATGAACGCTTAACGTTGAGGGTTCTTTTCCTAAGGGTTTAACCGAGTTTAATTGCTTTCTAGCAATCATAGCAAATAAAAAAAACCAAATCTGGTTAGACAAGTGTTTTGCACGAACGATCTTTGATTGAAGAATTAACTGAATAAATTATAGAGAAACGTCAATACGTCAAATTTTACGTTTTTCAAAATGCCTAAGCATCGTGGTTAAATGTGAACAAATTAAGCTACTGCCGTAGACCTTTCGTTTGATACATTCCAGAAATTATCCAACCCAGTAGGGTTTTCTGTAAAACTGGCAGATTCTTGCCCAGGCTAATTTGGCCGATACACAATACTAGTTCATAGAAATGACCATCGCCGATTAACATGTCTACGGGCAAGGATTTATTAAAAGTAGTATCAGCTAATCTGATGTTTTTGAGTACGTTGAAATTTGATCGATCAAACGACACGAGAGGTAAATTTTCAGTAATTTTTGAAATTACTAAAGAGTTCATATTTATATTAAAATTACTGTGTAATGATACTATATGAATGTTACTACTGGAATTACACTGCGAAGCGTTAGAATTTAGTCCAACTACTGTAGTAGCAACCGTTTGTCTTTTTAATTGCAATTTATTTGCCAAATCTTCGGTAATGAAATTAGCGTGGGATGCAGAATCTAGTACTGCCCTAGCATTGTGCCATTTATTGTTAATATCTGTGACTTTAACCCATAGTCCAGTTACATTAGACGGAAATCCGCAGCATCTGCCGAAAAAATCCAAGTGAACTGAAATTTTGCATACACCTTTATTTTGACATTAGAAATAATTGCTGCGTTCGGAAAGGTACCTCCGACAGCTCCGTTTCCGAAATAAGTTTTTCGCAAATATCTGGCTTTCTATGGGTCGTATGACTGTTTTAGTTATTACAAAAAGTGAAGGCTAGGAAATTCTCTACAAAAAATATTATACAGGTTTTTTACGTACAACTAACCATTCAGTAAATAACACACTGTTAAGTTTTGTAGACGGGTTTTACTTCCTTTTACGATAAACGGAGTATTGGAGCGAGGGTCTGCTGGGTGACATTTCCCTTACTGTATGCAGTCTTACATCTCCGATGCCTAGATATCAAAACCATTATAAAATAGTTATTTTCATTACAAGCGTCGAAAGTAGCAAATATCGTGCGAGTGTTGATTAGACAAACGAGGGCGTAGCGAAGCGAAGCCCGAGTGGATCTAAAACACGAGCACAGATATTTGCACTTTCGGGCGAGTTATGAACACTATTTTTTAGACAACCACTCAAAGGAAATTCAATTTTTAAGAATTGTTTTTATTTGGTTTTGCAAAATTGATTGTTATATTATTATTGGTACAATTGGCAAAAGCGTCTCGATGATTTGAATCACGGTCTGCTGAATTGTGTGACAAACGTCAAAGTGACGTTTGTCACACAATTAAGCAGGCCATGTTTTGAATAACTTTGTGCCGTTACGATATGACTAGTACGATATAATATCGTGCTAGTGTTTGAAATTGTCAACTTTCTGTGTTTGGCTGCTGTCGCAATAAAGTTACTTTCATATATGGTCGTCTAAAAAAATATTTTACAATAAATAATTTTTTCTACATCTGCTTGGATAAAAACCTATTATCAAATTCATTTGAGTTAGTTACGCCATTATCTAACTCAGTTAGATAATGAAATCAGATCCATTTGCATTACGTAATGAAACTTATTACGTAACTCAAATTTGATTACCTAACTGAAATAGTGTTAATGAATGACATTTTTCTACTAAAATATTTTTGAAAATGACAGATCTGACATACTCTTAATGCACTTTTCTCAATTTTGGGCAGTTTTAGATAAAAAAATTTAAAATTTATGTGTGAGAATGCATCATATCATTAATATACTTGTGTGCTTACATAACTCGTGCTACGCACTCGTTTGTAACTTACACACACGTATATTAATGATGCTCTTATCCCACTTTATAGTAAATAACTATTATTTACCACTTGTGCCAGGTTCTGTAGACACGTCAGACAGCTGTCGTCTGACAGATGGATATTGCCGTGGCACATCCTCCCTTACGATGTTTAGCTCCTCACTATTCCCCCTTGATGTAGATGGTATAGAAGCTTCGAACTGAGCTAGTATCCCTATAAATTACAAATATATACTAATCAGCAGAATGCATACATACTGAGAATTGATAACATACCCTTCACTTTTTCAGGAGTCTCATATTTCTCCTGTAAAGGGTAACAAAAGGAGTTTTCTTCTGTTGAAGTTTCATGAAACCCTAAACAGTTTTTAAGAGTTACACTTCAGAACTTTTGAACACAGTAGATATCTTACCTGCCAAATTTATAGTTGGCAGAGAATACCGCAACAGTTTCCCATTGCTATCAATGCACATCTCCGAAAAATGTGTTTGGCATACAACATAGGAACCTAAAATGCGTTTACCTTCTATATTGCTTAATTTCAGGTTTCCTATACGTTGCAGCCAAACGACACGCACACGCAGCATTTCCTTTTTCTCAAACCACTCATTTTAAACAATTTCAAGTTTTCAAGAGTTTTATCACAAATTTAAGGAGCACACAAGTATCAACTACCTGCAGCCTTGTTTCTAAGCACAAAGAATGAGCAAAACTGGGCAAACCTCTTTGGAGCACACAAAGGATGGAATGCATTTTGCACAGATGTTTTTAACAGAATTGCAATCCACAACTGGCAATTTTATTATTTTATTAGCTGTCGTAACGGTTGGCGTCAGGCTGTCGGGGACTCCCATACCCCTCCAATCAGCATAAATTGCCAGAGAGAGAATATGCTACCTTTGTCAGACAATCCTAACTTCTGCCACGCATTACTAACAATCTGTACGAGTCTGCGTATTTCAGTGACCATAACCTGATTACACCCACAAAAGACAAAACAATAATGCCCAGTGCAAATACGTTGGAAACGAAATGCGACGTTGCCATTTAAAATTCTAGGAATAGATGGCTGTCAGCAGCATGGTTGCCGGACCTTACTTTGGATTGACATGTATTGGAAAATTTGTCTTAAAAGTCGCTTTACATATAATATACCGTGCTTGTGTAAAGTCTGGAACCATCCAAATAGAACTTTTATCAAATGTTTTTGAAAGAAATCCTTGGACACGTCAATTTTTATTTTAAATAAGACATATTTTACTGAAATTATAACTTTTAGATTGTTTTCTGTTTTGAGTTATGAGCGTTTTTATGATAAAATCAATGTCGCATGTATGTTACATCATGACTGGAGGAAGGCGTGACAGATTTGGCTCATTTTTGTTGTTGTGTTTCTAATTGTCAGAACAAGGTTTGTATGAAAGAAAATTTTGGGAAAGTCCACCGGAAAAGTCGGAAAATTCGAAAAATCAAAAAGATGATTTTCTATGGTATTTTTGTATGGGATTGCAAATGTTTTCGTTTTTGAAGGGCTTTTCGAAGAGAAAAATGGGAGTGGAAAACTCGGAAAATTAGGAAAAATCGATTTTTTTTCAGGATGTAAAAACCGAAATAAAACGATGGAAAAGTCATGTTTCAAAACATACACGCATAGTTTTACGTAATACTATGCCCTGGCAACGCCGGGTATGCACAGCTATGATGCATACAAGGAATAAGGAAGGATATTTCGAAATTCAAGCCCTAAATGGGTAGGGTGGCCATATGCCTTCTTTGGAAAAAGAGAACATTTTGGACCAGCTAAGAAAATAACAAAAAGATGGCATCGCAAAATTTTTATTATAAAACAAATGAACAAAAACAGTAATTATTTCTAAAAAAATAAATAAAAAACATTGCAGTTGCGATAATAATTTTTTCTTATAAAAATCAACATCAAATTCACATATAAAATACTGTATAAGTAAAATATATAAAATATACTGCTCCACAAATGAACTGTACCACCCATAAAAATTGTATTTTTGCACTTGCGGGACTAAAGTTGGCACTTTAGTCACTTATTTCAGGGACTAAAGTAGCTCATTTTATCTCTAGGGACAGAAGTAACTACTTTAGCCCCTAGGGACTAAAGTAAAAAATGTTACCGTATCTATGGTAATCTATGGTAAATTCGGGGTTAACAGGTTAGGTTTCGCGTCAGTTTTGACATAAACTGACGCAAAACCTCATCTATTAACCTCGAATTTGACATAATTGTGAGCTCTTGTCATAATGACTTACAGTGCCACCAACTTTAAAATTTAGCAAAGGCTACTATTTTAAAATAATTGTAACTAAAATGTCAATAAATGACGTTTAAAAAAACGGGTTTTCGTTTTAAATCTTCCTGCAACGTGAAAAAAATAGTATATGCAACTCGGAGAGAATGCTATTTTGCTTCAGTGCAATTTCTCTCCCTCATTGCATAATCTACTATTATTACATTACGTCATAAAATATGCATATAAAAGCTTATGTTTTATAGTATACTCATATTAAGCATATTTAATTGGACTATCCTCAAATATCAACTGAAGAATTAACAAATCAGATTCATAAAATGACAAAATAATAAAATTATAAAAAAAACATATTTCACAAAAATAAGAGAAAATTGAAAATAACATTTTATATAAGAAGATTTAAAACCGAAAACAGTCAAAATGGAGCAAAACTCTTCTCACACTAAATAAGAGAGCAAAAGAGAACATTTTATTAGAAAAAAAGATAAAAAAAGATCCGTATTAAAAAAGAGAACATGTTCTCTTTAAAAGAGATGCTCTGGCCACCCTATAAATGGGTAAAATGAGGGTTCCAATTTTGTAAGGAAAAATAATATTAAATAGACGTTTCGACTTGAAACTTCGTAGGAGTACTCATAAAAACAAATAAGCAAACCCGTATTTCGTGATTTTACAAAAATCAACCCCTTAGGGGGTGAAATGGGGTCAATAAGCCTAAAAATCGTTATGGGTGTCGTTATTGAGGTATTTTGGGACGTTGATTGCGAAAATGGCATTTATTTTTAAGTCCAAGGCGGTGAACATGACATAAAATTAAAACTCTACCTTATAGTGGTGGAACGGGGTTTCAGAGACGAATTATTTTTGGACAGAACAGCGTTTGCCAGAGGTCCTCAAAAAATTGTACCAATTTACAAGTTTAAATTGTACCAAATTTTGAACTTTTTGTACAGACACCAAAAATTGCGTAGTTTTAATCTCAGAAGAAAAATATTAATATTTAGATTTTTCGTCCGCGTTGTAATAGGTTTAGGTTATTATTACAATAATTAAAGGAAAAAACTAAACACATTTTCGTGCGCAAGTTAAAATATCTTAATTTTAAAGCCAGGTGAATTATATATAATTCACTAGGTGGGTTTTTTGAAATTAGGAAATACATTTTCTTTCCTTTTTCCAAGTGAATTTGCAATAGTCGTCACAAAGCATTACTTTCGCTGTCAAATCAATTATGTCACCCAAACGACAAGCGATTGGTCGATCTACATTTCAAACACAAAAGATACCGATGAGCAACGGGAAGAAAGACTGGAAACCGTTCGAGTACGCACTGCTCAAGCGTGTCGTCGAGATATTTCGATAAATTGTATTTACGGTCCGATTTAGCTCATATTCGGAATATACGTTGGTTACGTAGAGAGAAATGTTTATACAAAAAATAAACCCGGTAGGTGGCGCTGGAGTCAAGATATTTACGAAAATGTGTATTTCAAATTTACGATTCGATTTGGCTCATATTCGGAATGTACGTTGGTTACGTGAAGAGAAATGTTTATACAAAAAATAAACCCGGTAGGTGGCGCTGGAGTCAAGATATTTACTAAATAGTGTATTTACGGTCCGATTTAGCTCATATTTGGAATGTACGTTGGTTACTTAGAGAGAAATGTCTATACAAAAAATGAACCTGGTAGGTGGCGCTGGAGTCAAGATATTTACCAAATAGTGTATTTACGGTCCGATTTAGCTCATATTCGGAATGTACGTTGGTTACTTAGAGAGAAATGTCTATACAAAAAATGAACCTGGTAGGTGGCGCTGGAGTCAAGATATTTACCAAATAGTGTATTTACGGTCCGATTTAGCTCATATTCGGAATGTACGTTGGTTACTTAGAGATAAATGCCTATACAAAAAATGAACCCGCTAGGTGGCGCTGGAGTCAAGATATTTATCAAAATGAGTATTTACGGTCGTTAGACGTAAAACTTTAATATTTTTTTTCTATCCGGGGGGTGACTTTTAATGTTTCCAAACGGTTTTAAGTTGTTCGGGGCCTTTTTGGTTAAAGCTGTTTAAAATTCGACGAAGATTGGACGTTTATTACCAAAGTTAACTTCGATATGTTACCATATTTTAAATTTAAAGCTAGGTGAATTATATACAATTCACTGGGTGCGTTTTTCGAAATTAGAAAATGGGACAAATAATTTTGTGGCATCATACATGGGTATTAAAATAATATGGCGTAATATTTTTTTAGAATGGCCTCCAGCAGCTAGTTAAGCAAAAACGTAATGTCACTTCAAATAAATTAAACCAAAAGTGTTTTGAGGCGTATCAAATCCCGTCACATATATTTTCTCATTTTATATAAGCAACCGTATTGCACTGTAGTCCATTTACTAAGGAAAAAAAGTTCTAACTTCGTTGACTCAAAACCGATTTTGATATATTTTTTTTTAATTTCCGAAAAGTTTATAGAAAAGTTCCCCACGGGTGAGAAGGTGTGCTTTTTATTTTTTCAATTGTTATTAACAAGTGTTTTTTAATACAGTCTTAATTAAAAAAATTACTCTTTTATTTATTTAAACAATTGCCTGACACTTGATAACATTCATTCGGTTTTTATTTCGTATACAGGGTTTTTTTGGGTCGCTGATCTCAAATTTTGTGTTAAAATTTATCAAAAATGGAAAATAACGTCTTTAAGGTGGCAAAATAGCTTCATTTTTGAATTTCGCGCGTTGCCTCATATCTAGGGGTTTTGGACACGCTTATTATAAATATAGCATTAAGAGGTTAATTTTTATTCTGTACGATTATTATTATTATTTAATAAACATTATATACTAATAAAATTCTAAAATTGTTATATTAACTCAGAGTTAAATAGATTAAATACATTTAACTATAACATATAAATTCGAACGCCTAAAATGGCTATTTTTGTATCTAGATTGCGAAATGCTACTTTTGCGTTCAAGAATGGAAGTTATTTTGCAGAGCTTTAGCGAGGCAAAATACCCATTCGAGAACGCAAAAGTATTTCGCATTCGAGATGCAAACAATGATTTTTCGAAAACTGCAATAAAACTAGTATAAGAATTAAAAAAAATTAAATAAGGTAACTGTCAACGTTAATTGACAATTTTATATTTCATAAACAATTAATTTATGTTTGAATCACGGACTGCTGAATTGTTTGACAAACGTCAAAGTGACGTATAATTTTAACTGACCGCAGTATCAGCACATTCAATTTACATGTAGTACATCATAAATTAGTTATGTTTATAATAGTTTATAATGGTTATTAGTATCATTTGAAATTTTAAATTACTTAATAAAAAAGTAATGTAGGTTACGTAATTAATAAAATCACAAATAAGTTCCTAAAAAATGACAAATTTTTTGACATTTCTTTTATGTTCTAGAACGCAAAAGAGTTTTGCGTTCTAGAACATAAAAGTATTTCGCTGTTAAGTGACAAAAAAGAATCCCTTTGCTTACTGAGAATTTAACGAAAATGTCAACATTTGATGACAGTTTTCGAAAAATGTATTTTCTACGACCTTTTTGTACAATTACCAAAATATATTACTGAATTAAACGATTTGCTAGTTGTGACCGATGGAGGAATGTTATTACATAAAAACAATTTGCAACTTGTTCAACAGTATGGTGCAATTTTAAATAGTTATATTAATTTTATTGTACGTAATTATGAAAAAAAGCAATTGTTGTTTTTGTCGATCATCGTACAATATTTTTTCGTACACTAGCATACAAAAAGGAATACTAAATTTATCCTCGTATACAGCAATTATGCCACCCAAACGACAAGCGATTGGTCGATCTACACTTCAAACACAAAAGCAAAGGGCATACGAGTTTCAGATACCGATGAGCAACGGGAAGAAAGACTGGAAACCTTTCGAGTACGCACTGCTCAAGCATGTCGTCGAGATATTTCGATAAATTGTATTTATGGTCCGATTTAGCTCATATTTGGAATGTACGTTGGTTACGTGGAGAGAAATGTTTATACACAAAATAAACCCGGTAGGTGGCGCTGTAGTCAAGATATTTACCAAAATGTGTATTTACGGTCCGATTTAGCTCATATTCGGAATGTACGTTGGTTACGTAGAGAGAAATGTTTATACAATAAATGAACCCGGTAGGTGGCGCTGAAGTCAAGATATTTACCAAATAGTGTATTTACGGTCCGATTTAGCTCATATTCGGAATGTACGTTGGTTACTTAGAGAGAAATGTCTATACAAAAAATGAACCCGGTAGGTGGCGCTGGAGTCAAGATATTTACCAAAATGTGTATTTACGGTCCGATTTAGCTCATATTCGGAATGTACGTTGGTTACTTAGAGAGAAATGCCTATACAAAAAATGAACCCGGTAGGTGGCGCTGGAGTCAAGATATTTACCAAAATGTGTATTTACGGTCGTTAGACGTAAAACTTTAATATTTTTTTTCTATCCGGGGGGTGACTTTTAATGTTTCCAAACGGTTTTAAGTTGTTCGGGGCCTTTTTGGTTAAAGCTGTTTAAAATTCGACGAAGATTGGACGTTTATTACCAAAGTTAACTTCGATATGTTACCATATTTTAAATTTAAAGCTAGGTGAATTATATATAATTCACTGGGTGCGTTTTTCGAAATTAGAAAATGGGACAAATAATTTTGTGGCATCATACATGGGTATTAAAATAATATCGCGTAATATTTTTTTAGATTGGCTTCCAGCAGCAAGTTAAGCAAAAACGTAATGTCACTTCAAATAAATTAAACCAAAAGTGTTTTGAGGCGTATCAAATCCCGTCACATATATTTTCTCATTTTATATAAGCAACCGTATTGCACTGTAGTCCATTTACTAAGGAAAAAAAGTTCTAACTTCGTTGACTCAAAACCGATTTTGATATATTTTTTTTTAATTTCGGAAAAGTTTATAGAAAAGTTCCCCACGGGTGAGAAGGTGTGCTTTTTATTTTTTCAATTGTTATTAACAAGTGTTTTTTAATACAGTCTTAATTAAAAAAATTACTCTTTTATTTATTTAAACAATTGCCTGACACTTGATAACATTCATTCGGTTTTTATTTCGTATACAGGGTTTTTTTGGGTCGCTGATCTCAAATTTTGTGTTAAAATTTATCAAAAATGGAAAATAACGTCTTTAAGGTGGCAAAATAGCTTCATTTTTGAATTTCGCGCGTTGCCTCATATCTAGGGGTTTTGGACACGCTTATTATAAATATAGCATTAAGAGGTTAATTTTTATTCTGTACGATTATTATTATTATTTAATAAACATTATATACTAATAAAATTCTAAAATTGTTATATTAACTCAGAGTTAAATAGATTAAATACATTTAACTATAACATATAAATTCGAACGCCTAAAATGGCTATTTTTGTATCTAGAATGCGAAATGCTACTTTTGCGTTCAAGAATGGAAGTTATTTTGCCGAGCTTTAGGGAGGCAAAATACCCATTCGAGAACGCAAAAGTATTTCGCATTCGAGATGCAAACAATGATTTTTCGAAAACTGCAATAAAACTAGTATAAGAATAAAAAAAAAATTAAATAAGGTAACTGTCAACGTTAATTGACAATTTTATATTTCATAAACAATTAATTTATGTTTGAATCACGGCCTGCTCAATTGTTTGACAAACGTCAAAGTGACGTATAAATTTAACTGACCGCAGTATCAGCACATTCAATTTACATGTAGTACATCATAAATTAGTTATGTTTATAATAGTTTATAATGGTTATTAGTATCATTTGAAATTTTAAATTACTTAATAAAAAAGTAATGTAGGTTACGTAATTAATAAAATCACAAATAAGTTCCTAAAAAATGACAAATTTTTTGACATTTCTTTTATGTTCTAGAACGCAAAAGAGCTTTGCGTTCTAGAACATAAAAGTATTTCGCTGTTAAGTGACAAAAAAGAATCCCTTTGCTTACTGAGAATTTAACGAAAATGTCAACATTTGATGACAGTTTTCGAAAAATGTATTTTCTACGACCTTTTTGTACAATTACCAAAATATATTACTGAATTAAATGATTTGCTAGTTGTGACCGATGGAGGAATGTTATTACATAAAAACAAATTGCAACTTGTTCAACAGTATGGTGCAATTTTAAATAGTTATATTAATTTTATTGTACGTAATTATGAAAAAAAGCAATTGTTGTTTTTGTCGATCATCGTACAATATTTTTTCGTACACTAGCATACAAAAAGGAATACTAAATTTATCCTCGTATATAGCAATTATGCCACCCAAACGACAAGCGATTGGTCGATCTACACTTCAAACACAAAAGCAAAGGGCATACGAGTTTCAGATACCGATGAGCAACGGGAAGAAAGACTGGAAACCTTTCGAGTACGCACTGCTCAAGCATGTCGTCGAGATATTTCGATAAATTGTATTTATGGTCCGATTTAGCTCATATTTGGAATGTACGTTGGTTACGTGGAGAGAAATGTTTATACACAAAATAAACCCGGTAGGTGGCGCTGTAGTCAAGATATTTACCAAAATGTGTATTTACGGTCCGATTTAGCTCATATTCGGAATGTACGTTGGTTACGTAGAGAGAAATGTTTATACAATAAATGAACCCGATAGGTGGCGCTGGAGTCAAGATATTTACCAAAATGTGTATTTACGGTCCGATTTAGCTCATATTCGGAATGTACGTTGGTTACTTAAGAGAGAAATGCCTATACAAAAAATGAACCCGGTAGGTGGCGCTGGAGTCAAGATATTTACCAAAATGTGTATTTACGGTCGTTAGACGTAAAACTTTAATATTTTTTTTCTATCCGGGGGGTAACTTTTAATGTTTCCAAACGGTTTTAAGTTGTTCAGGGCCTTTTTGGTTAAAGCTGTTTAAAATTCGACGAAGATTGGACGTTTATTACCAAAGTTAACTTCGATATGTTACCATATTTTAAATTTAAAGCTAGGTGAATTATATATAATTCACTGGGTGCGTTTTTCGAAATTAGAAAATGGGACAAATAATTTTGTGGCATCATACATGGGTATTAAAATAATATCGCGTAATATTTTTTTAGATTGGCCTCCAGCAGCAAGTTAAGCAAAAACGTAATGTCACTTCAAATAAATTAAACCAAAAGTGTTTTGAGGCGTATCAAATCCCGTCACATATATTTTCTCATTTTATATAAGCAACCGTATTGCACTGTAGTCCATTTACTAAGGAAAAAAAGTTCTAACTTCGTTGACTCAAAACCGATTTTGATATATTTTTTTTAATTTCGGAAAAGTTTATAGAAAAGTTCCCCACGGGTGAGAAGGTGTGCTTTTTACTTTTTCAATTGTTATTAACAAGTAAGTGTTTTTAATACAGTCTTAATTAAAAAAATTACTCTTTTATTTATTTAAACAATTGCCTGACACTTGATAACATTCATTCGGTTTTTATTTCGTATACAGGGTTTTTTTGGGTCGCTGATCTCAAATTTAGTGTTAAAATTTATCAAAAATGGAAAATAACGTCTTTAAAGTGGCAAAATAGCTGCATTTTTGAATTTTGCGCGTTGCCTCATATCTAGGGGTTTTGGACACGCTTATTATAAATATAGCATTAAGAGGTTAATTTTTATTCTGTACGATTATTATTATTATTTAATAAACATTATATACTAATAAAATTCTAAAATTGTTATATTAACTAAAAGTTAAATAGATTAAATACATTTAACTATAACATATAAATTCGAACGCCTAAAAATGTATTTTCTACCTCTTTGTACAATTACCAAAATATATTACTGAATTAAACGATTTGCTAGTTGTGACCGAAGGAGGAATGTTATTACATAAAAACAAATGGCAACTTGTTCAACAGTATGGTGCAATTTTAAATAGTTATATTAATTTTATTGTACGTAATTATGAAAAAAAGCAATTGTTGTTTTTGTCGATCATCAGAAACATCGAATAAATCCCGATGGCTCAAGACGAAAACTGCACCTGATATTCGATTGGAAAGAGACAGGTTTAGTTATAGTCTCAGAGAATATAGACGTATTAGTTATATTAACAGCTTTAGCTTCTCCTGATAATGATATATATTTTTTAAAACCTGCCAAATATAAAGAAATATCTTTCTCTAAGAGCCTGCAATTTGCGATATTAAGTAAAAATCTAAGAATAAAAATGTTTTGAAGTCTAACGACAATTGGTCTTTTCATATTGGAAAATGTGTGCTACTAACAATTTTACATTTAAAATTAAGGCTTAACACACACAAAGAAATTAAAGATAGACCAGCAAATGCAGCGGAATTTGCATCCTGTTGTTGGGTCACTGTTTATATATACGTCACGTCGGATGGCATTCCGTTCTTGCACAAAAGTCCCAAGGTCGCCGTGTTATTTTATATCGTATTTCTTTGTACCAAGTCGTAGGTATTAGTTTTCTTTATATTAATATTATATTATTAATTGGTTTAATTATACCTTCGTGATTTTACCGATTTGGAACTAGTTGTCCCGCAACGAAATGCTTTCCCGAAATGTCCCGATTTTCCAAGAAAATATGCTTTCACAATTTCCAGTGATTTCTGCAAATTCTGGTTCAAAATTAGTTAAAATTACCCATAAATACAAGCCATGGATAACAGAGACTATCAAGCTTGTAATAAACTTAAAGAATAAGGCATATAATAGGTATAAACATTCCAAATCATTAGCGCATTGGAAATATTGCAAATCGATACGGAATTCTGTGACTGTAGCTACAAAGGAGAAAAAAGCGTATTTTAACTTTGTATTTGATGGCTATGATACTAAATCCATATGGAGGGAAATTAAATCTTTGTGTGTGAACAATATTAAAAGCAACAATACCATACCAGAACATTTAAGTAAACCCGATTCATTAATAATTTTTTCATAAATAATGTACCAAACGTCAACAATGATAACAATAATGTATTAGATTTTTATAAAATCCACAAACTAAATGAACTCAGTGTTAATATTGCGGATATTGTCGGAATTATAAACTCGATTAAAAGTAAATCTAAAGGAATCGATGTACTTAATATTGACTTTAAAATGCGGGTTCCAATTTTGTACGGAAAAATAATATTAAATAGACGTTTCGACATGATGCTTAGTAGGACTACTCCTAAAAACAAATAATCAAACACGTATTTCGCGATTTTCTGAAAAGCAACTTCCTAGAGGATGCAATGGGGTAAATAAGCCTAAAAATCGTTATGGGTGTCGTTATTGATGTTTTTTGGGACGTTGATTGCGAAAATGGCATTTATTTTTAAGTCAAAGACGGTAGACATGACATAAAATTAAAACTCTATAGTGGCGGTCACAGACCAATATTATTTTTGGGCAGAACAGCATTTGCCGGGTCAGCTAATAACGTAATCATTGTCTCGACTACTTTTTTTGCTGCGCAGCACGACTCGGTTCGCCGCATGGGCTATTATATATATATTGAATGTGTACTACAGCACATATGACGCTCTTGGGATGGCAAAATTACATATTATAGGTCATACAACGATCTTTGTTTTGCTGCGCAGCACGTCTTTGTGCTATATGGGCAATGGCACATATGACGCTCTTTGCTAAATTACATATAATAGGTCATACAACGCTCTTTGCTAAATTACATATAATAGGTCATACAACGCTCTTTGCTTTAACAACTCATATTGTTCCATTTAAAAAACATAGTTATCAATTGTTTTAGTACGTTTGGTGCTATAATTCGGTCATGAGGAATTTTTAGAGTCAATTGGAGTTTGTGTTGCATTTCTTGTTGGATTGCTATTGATTTTGCGTAATTCATGGCCTACTTTGACTAAAAAAAATTTTTTAATTTTGAAAAATAATAAGTTCCTAAATTTAAATTTAAGAATGCTATTATAAAGCACTTTTAGTGCTGATTTCAAATATCTAAAAATATACAGGGTATTCCATTTAAAAAACCAAAGTTGTGTATCACCACGTAAAAATAGGAGGCTATGGCTTAAATTGGTTAACGTCAATTTTTAGGTTGTATACTGGCATTTAAAACAGAAGAAAGTTCTTTTCGATATCTCTATTATTAACAAAGTTACGAGCTGTCTAGCGATCTACAAACACACTGTATACTTTCGTTAATGTAGTTCGTAATATTTGCATCCCTGGATTTGGCTTTTACACTACTTAGAATATAGTATATCTGCTGTATAATTAATTTTCTACTGTACGAACCTGAAATACAACGAAAAGCATTTTAATAATGTTTAGACCAAGTAATCGAGTATTTTAAAGATTATCTTTAATAATAAATATTCCCAACTTCCAAATCAAGTAGTTTACAATAATTTTTAGATCACCTAAAAACCAAATAAAGAGATTATTAGATGGTAATAGGTGATCCCATAACAGCACAAACCTTTCCTATTTGTTTAAAAATTCTATTCTACTGAAATAATGCCACTACGACCTCGGTAAATACAAATAAATGTAATGTTTAAGGTAATAAAATGGTTAAATATTAAAGACATCAGAGGACAGAACTTGTAATTAATTATTAAAACGTTTTTATTAATAGCGAATTCGGCTGACTGCGCAGATGACGTCTTGCTTACGAGATTATCTTCACAAAACAGATTATGTTGCAGCCAGAGCGAGCGAAATTCACCATATAAATAACAGGTAATAGGCAACCCTCAACGAATTTTGAAATTTTCCCAGCTTGAGTATAGGCAACCTTCAACAAATTTTGTTATTTTCGGAGCTGTAGTATAGGCAACCGAGGCTAACTTCGCACAAAAATCGACCACGTAGTTCTTAAGAAACGGCGTTGGCGCATGCCGGTAGTGGGCGCGTTCATCGAGTCGTTGTACGTACCCTTACAAGTGCAAGACTTCCGACGAAGTCGTCGCAGGTCCGAAAACTCGCCGTTAGACCAGTTACATACACTAGAAAATCGTCGTATGTGCCAAACCAGGTATATATATATATATATATATAAATCACGGCAGGCAGTAGGCAAAATTAGTTACAAGTAGCAAAGGCGATACTTGGCAATAAGTATGAACCTTTGTATATTTCTAGCAACAACAAAGAAAACACACAGTATGCGACATGCAATAATAAATATAAATACAAATATAAATATAAATATCAAGCAAACAGTAGCCCACGAGCAGCAATAACTATGACCTGTGAATGGGCTAACACATTAAAACATTGCGCGGTTAAAAACGGAGCGTAGCGAGTATTAAATTACAAAAAAAAAAAAAATTAATCCCTGTGAGGCAGGATATAGCAGGGCCAGGTTATGCAAGCGCTCAGCTGATGCGAAACCCCGAATATCAGCTCAGAAAGATTCTAAAGTAATTATTCCAAAATGTCTAATGTCAAAACTACCAGGCTATATGCCCATATAGTGACAGAGCAGTTTTCTTAGTGGAAATACATCAGGTGCATAAATGAACGCTAAAGCAATCGCTTGAATAAACCTTCGGCAAACTTGTACCTAGGTAGAGGCTCGCAAATAAATTACAATAACGCGGAAAAATCGCGAACGCCGCAAACAGAGTTCCGACAAAATAATTAACGGGTTCACGCGACTCCTAAGTAAGGCAATCGGCTACCGTAATCGGTTCTCTAGCCACTATACGCTAAATATGACGTCAGACCTCAGCGACCGACATGCAAATGGCGTCGACATAAACCCGAAGATATCGAGCAAACAGTAGGCAACATGCGGTAAGTACTGCCTTTTCAAAACCGAAGGCTCCTACAGGGTTGAGCCGCAGAGCAGTCTTTACCAATTCGGGTAAGCTCGATTAAAGATTCAATAAAGATCAGTAGCCTGCACAAAATGGGCGCTCGAAATTTGCAATAGCCCTATCATAATAACACATTAAAATTATACAAAAGCATGCACTAACATCTAACTCGACGAAGCATTGCTATGCCAAAAATATCCTACATGCCCTATCTGTTAACGAGACGAGATTCTAATAACTAACTATAAAATACACCAGGCGCAAATAGCTATATCAGTTTCTTGCCTGTAGTAAAAACATGTCGGCTCCTGACCTTTGGCTTGCGGGGGCCGAAGACGGCAGAAGCAATGAGGGTTCCGGCAGACACAGCGGGAGGCCCAGCGGACCGAGGAAGCGGTGATTGTGTCGCAGGTGAGTGCAGTGCTACATCCTCTAGCGTAGCTCCCAGGGAATTGCAGAGCTCCTTGACAACTCGATAGTTTCAGGGGCCCAAATCGACGGTTTGGATGCCCGCAGGCTGCAGCCGAACAAGGAATGCTAAGCCTCTTCAGGGAGGAGTTCAACCTCTCGCAGGAAGCGTCCGAACTCTCCCAAGATCGTAGCCGACAGGAAATGCATCCAGCAGGAAGTGAATGGCATCCGACAGTAAATCCAATCCCACGGTAAATGGCTCACGCTGGAATTGAGCCAGAAGAAAAGGCAGAAACAATGCTGGCCTCAAACGAATCCGCAGTTGCGAAGGACGTAAGTATAACCAAATCAAATACGAACGTCTTAAGGGCACATGTGCTTTTTCAGATCCTCCGAAAAATCAAAACGGAGCTGAGCTATACTAATTAGCTCACAAAATTAAGCACACGGCCAAGGCACTAGCAGCCTGCACCAAGTTTAAAATGGGAAAGAGCTCAAAAATCCACCAGCTACCAGTTATCAAAACTTTCCAAAATTTTTGGGCCAGAAGATGCGAAAAAAAAACAGCCTGAAAAATTTGACTGCAAGAAGTGATATCCTTTATCTAGCCACAAATAGAATAGTGCAGAATAATTTGTAACAGAGGTTGCCTAAGCGCCATATACAAATATCTGTAGGATTATGACCAATATAAATTTAATTAGTAGAATATGGGTAATTATTCAAAGAGTTGCTTACCAAACTGCTTGATAATTATAGGAAAATAATCAAAAATAAGATACAGCTAATTATACCTAGTTTAAAGCATGCAAAAATTGACAAAAGCCAACCATAAATATTCAAGTTCAAAAATTCAGCTAGCGAAAGTTCAATACTACGGGGGACACTCCAAAAGTATCGTAACATAGTCTCACATTCAAACTGTAATATCATAATGTTTTGTATCGTTTAACATTGGTGCAAGGGCAATGGCAGTCGAGGCACTTTAATATTTTAATATTAAAAAAAGTGGGTTCGAGTAGGACAAGAATTTAATTAAAAGGCTAAGTTAGTATAGGTGTGACATTTGTAAAAATTTATTGACACAGCACTAAATTTTAGACAAATACAACAGGGGGAATGTTTCTACAATAGGCTTTCACATAATAAGCTGCATGCTCAATGAGCAACACCCAGAAAAAATAAGCATCAAATAAGCAACATTGCTTTACAAATAGCAATAACTTAAATTAACTACGTGTCAAGTACAATTAGTGATGTGTTATGTCTAACAACAAATAAATAGTGGACTAAAAGCTAAAACTTACATTTATATTGTGTTCCGAAATGTACATTTAACATGATCGACTAGTGCAACAAGCTCATAGTCAGTAGATGGATTTAAAAAAAAAAGATGTCTGGAAGGTTAGTTTCGTATCAAAATCCATTTTGCTTCAGTAGGACTTTGCAAGTTGGATCCTTGGCACAAAAAACGATACCTGCAGTAGGGCAGGTGTTCAAGGTGGCCTATATGATATACTAGAAATACAGGCAATGGAATAAATGCCGTTAAAAGTGCTCAAATATGGAACTTACTTGTCAGAGGTGGCGGATCGTTGGATCATGCATTGTTTGCATTCCCAACCTGTCACTGCAAATGCTCAGCAACCTTCTAACTAAAATTCCGGCATCAGATCGGATGGAAATGGGATTCATGGTGTGCAGGACGAGCAAAAAAAAACAGTCTTACGAGGGGCATCCGGATCTGCTCATTCTGAAAGCAGTGTTAATTTTGAGTGTAAACCTGTGGTTTTTTATCTAATTTTAAGAATAATACCGGTCTAAGTTGAGTGTTCGCATTTATTTAAGTAGTGATCTAATATTCAGAAAATGCATAGTACGTAATAATTCTTGGAATAATTCATTGAAAATCAAATGTGCTTATTTTAGAAGAGTTTTTAACACAAAATTCAACATTAGTTTTGGCACGCCTCGTACTGTGTTCAAAGTGCCTTAAATTGACAGAAAAATTAAGAACTGAGAAAGACCAAAAGGTTAAAGTTGCATTAATTTGCAAAAAAAGGCTTCACAAAATGAAATATACAGCATTTTATATTATTTTAAAAGAGAAGAAAAACAACCTAGTTACTATATCGTTCGATTGCCAGAACAATTTTCCAATTCCGAGAGTCCCTGATCAAATAGTATATTACAAAAGACAACTTTACTTATATAACTTTACCATTATGAAAGGTAGTTCCAAAGAACCATTAAAAAGCAATGCATTTTCCTACGTATGGAGTGAACAAGGATATTCAAAGGAGTCTGATGAAATATCTTCATGTGTATATGACTTTTTGTTAACTAAATTGGATTTGTCTATGCCTCCATTCTCCGTTGTGTTGTAGATGGGTGTGAAGGTCAATATAAAAACAGCATATTGGTTTCACAAGAAAGCACCCATTACTTGGGCACTTTAAGTTCCTTCCTACTAAAATATTCGTTTTAAGAGTGCGTCCGCTGTGATATTCGCTAAAAGATGGCAGCCGGCGGAAAATGCAAGTCAATTTTTAAACGCACAAATCATGCATTCTGACTAAACGTTAATTATCATAAATTGACTTTCTGTTACAGCACATATCTAATTAGGGAATAACCAAATTTCAAATTAAAATTTCAATTTTAGGAAAAAAATTACCTGCAAAAATAAAACTTTAATTTTTTCCGTCGAACGATAAATCGATACTTTTTCCTTTATTCCATTAATAACAGTATTCGAAAACGTAATTCCAAATTTTAAATAAAGTACTTGCAATAATAACGCACATTTGACTTCACAAAGCTAATTTTCCTTACTCAGCTATGAAAATGGCTACCTACTACTAGTCCGAAAGTTCAGCTATAATATCACAAATGGCGCATACTTAAAAAGATTATGAACAACACATATTTGTGGGACAGCGAATGGATGCTGCCGCATCTGGTTACAGGGGTCACATCATAAATCTTTTAAGGTTTCGCTAAAACAGAGAATGTGCTTTTCATTCTAATTTTTACACTATTATTTCCTGCATCTCTTATTATTTAGTTGCATGCCATTATTTTTCAAAATGTAACTTATTTACGCGTTTTTATATTTGTAAAAAACCAAAGTTTTTCCTTGAAATGTTATTAGTTTATTTTTATCACTTGTGCCCGTGACAGCCGCCAAATGTTGTTGTAATCCAGGTAGTATTCCCAAGACGCATTTTAAGCTGTCATTGAACGTCAGTATAATTGTCATATTCGTTGCGTACTGACTACTGATACATAATGAACCGATTGAGAAATACAGTAGTCGCTCGATTATGTGAAGTTGTGCATGCAATCGAGATGTTTACTGAACCGAGTGTACAGTTTAAAATAGGTTTATTGCATTTATTAACTTGAATACATTTTATAAATGAACACTTAATACGTATAAAGATGTATAAAAATTTATTTTGCTTTATGAGGTAGCTAGTTAGTTTTGGTTGAATTTTATTTTCTTGTGTGCTTTTTTGAATCTATACTGTATGTATAATTTTGGTTGTTCATATATACGAATTGTTCATGTAATCGAGTATTTAGTTTACTGAGCGACTACTGTAGTCCACAAAATATATTTCGGCCTCATTATTTTGCTCGGATAATTTTTAAATCAGGATTTTTTGTTGGCAACGTCCTTTGATAAACTAGCTTTGACAAATTTTCTAGCCTTCAGCTCGGGAGATGTTATCAGGTTAGTTTGTCTCAGGACGTTGCCAAAATGAAAAACATTCGTAAAAAAATTACAGGAAAAACCATTCGCCCTTAATACTAGGGATGTCGGCGGCTACCCGGGTACCCGGGTCAACCCGGGTAATAGTCGACCCGGGTGTAGTTTCAGGACCCGGGTGTAGTTTCAGGACCCGGGTACCCGACTAGTAAATTATGTAATTTCCAAGAAGTCAGCCTTTTTCGGAGAAGATGATATAAATAATAGCAATAATCGCAGCGTAAAAGAAAGCAATTTGTAGTTACTTCAGATGTACACTAACATTTTTGTTATATATTTCGGGTACCCAGGGGTACCCGGGTACTGCTTTCGGGTACCCGGGTTTGATTTTAGACCGGGTACGACATCCCTACTTAATACATTATTAGATTATGGACAAATTCGCTAAAAAGTCCGTTTTCATTCAATAACAGTGTTTTGATCAGTATTTTAGCAACCCACCATTCATTTATACCGTGGTAAAATAATTATTCTTTACGTTAGCGAGATAAATGTCGCTTATCCCACTCATTTTGAATGAGGCTTCATTATCTCGCAAATTTTCAAAGTGCCAATTTTCTACTTGTCAAAACAATAACGAGAAACCTCGGACGGCTTTTGCCTCGTTCAAATTTCACACGTGTATATTAATAATGCTTTTATCGCAATTGTATTGTAAATATCTATTATGTCCTTCTTGCATATCGAAAAAAATGCGGCGTCTCTGTCTCTGCGATACTAGGAAAACATTGTTTTTTATTTCTACAATTTGCCAAATGAAAAATTATTCGACCTTACATTATTCTCTTCGGTAACATTTTGTTGTTAAACATTGCTGAATCAAAGCAAAATTGACTGGAGAAACTGCAGAAAAGCCTTTCCCGTAACAGGCTTGTGTTTTAATTAATTGCAATTTGTTCTCATTAATTGTGTTAGGCAATGTTTTCATACAGAAAAAAATGTTACCGATATAAATATATAGGGTCTTATGATTTTACTGTTGAAAATAGTGAGAAACAGCGACCAATAATAACAATAGCAAACAGTGTAATGTAGTGACTAATTACTATTGTAAAACAAGAAGCTGTTTCACTTTTGATTCATATAGTAGGTTAGTACGTTCAACTTGGAGTCGGTCCTAAAACCCTCAGGCAATTCGTTGTCGGAGGTAAAACGCGAAGCTCCAACCCCCAGAACTGCATATTTATTTTCCAAGTGGACACCTAAATTCTTAGAAGTTTGGACAACGATCGCCGCGCCAACTATAATTTAGTAGTTAAAAATGGAACAATATTTGCTAGCACCCGTAGCTCTACCCTCTATGAGGGCCAGCTACAATCCACAGCGGAGTCTAAAGTAAGAGAGTTGACACGACACAAAAGGCACACCCTTAATGAGATCCAAGAAGAATGAGATTTGAATACAAAGCAAAGAAGCTTACCGATCAGAAAATGGTGTTCCAAGAGATGCGATGAAACGTAGAAAACCAATTAGAAACATAATCTTGATGGAGATACCACGAGGCAAGACGGTAAAAGAAAAACTCCCAAGATATAAACACAATACTAAAAAAACATTATGGAAAATGGCAACATATTGATTTCCTAGAATATTACAAAAATTGAGTAACCGTCAACGAACTGTTTTCTGAAGTTGCCATTTGCAAAATGCTGGAAGAACTAGAACAACCCAACATTTAATTAAAATCTTGTTCTTGCTTTATTATGTTTATAGTTTACTAAGTTTTAGTTACCTTGTTCTTTACCAATGTTACCAACATTTTGAAGTAATAATGATAGATCAAACTATGTTTGATCATGGATTTTAAGTCAATAGTGTGAAATAAACTGTAATCAAGTAAACACAAAAGTTCACGCAATTAGTCCACAAAAACTGCATAACTTGCGCCAGATAAGATATGTGTCAAGTTTCTGTGTCGTGATAACAATTAAATGTAAGCGACACATGCAATCAAGCGCCAGTTCCGTATTTACAAACAGACGTTGCACTTTTTACATGTGTAGTATATCATATGTCAAAAGCACAACGCTGCGATTCTGCAATGCTAGTGGGTCAACATAACAACTCAAGCATTCAGAATTACGTTAGTTTAAACATATATGATTGTAATTTTTAATAATAGGTCGTAAACACGGCATACATTTATTGTATATATATATACTGTGATACGTCTTAAGAATTCAATATACCTTTAACCACGATCGTATATTCATTGATGGGAACGAACACAGGCTTTAAATGTTCGTAAAGAGTTGGCATGGCCTGGCCTTCTCACCCTGTCTCTTAACAACAACCTAAGCTCCACATCTCCTGTCAAAAAACTAAACTGGTTTTACAACAAACATAAAGGGTGCTAAGTTCCAATTAATTTTGGCTACCATCTTTTACAATGATTAAGCAGTAAAACTTATATTTTTGTGTATTCTTAAAATAAACATTAAAAAAGCACAAGCTAACATTATTTTAATCTTCTTATTGTTTCAAAACCACAGCTACAATATGTTTGTTGCAAAATTGGCCGCATTCATAGTTTCAAGTCCCTATAATATCGCTACTATTTGTACAGGATTTTCCAATTATTGCATAAAGTAGAGTCCTATCAAGTATCAAAGATAGTATAATCCATATAAACTAATTGAAAAAAATCCTTCCTTTATTAAGAGTTACAATTGATATTTTTCCATTTTGTAAATTTTCTTAAAATGGATATAGCTGCTATTGCAAATAGCAGACACCTCAATTATACTCTGAAAATGTGCCAATGTAGCTGTTAAAGTACTTATGCCCTAGAAGCTAATTGTATCGGGAGATCGAAAAAAAACTGATCCTTAGCGGGCTGTGGAAATTCAAACATATGAATAATATGTTGGTGGCACTGTAAAGCTATATCAAACGCGAGGTTAGCAGGTTAGGTTTTGCATCAGTCTGTGTCAAAACTGACGAAAAAACCTAACCTGATAAGCTCGAATTTGACATGGACTTATAGTGCCACCAACCATGGCTAACTAAAATTTATATAGCAAAGCTATCACGGCTATTCCATATGTGTCACTTTCATCGTTTTAAAATGTTCTTGTGACAATTGCCAACGCGTCTGGTTTTTGGGGCCACCAGGTGGTGAAATAGAGCACCTAAATGTGATTCTGGTTGTTCTTTTTACTAAAGATATTTTTTAGGTTATAAACGGTTTTAAAATAAATGTTTATAATACCTACAAAAATGGAATTTGGATAATTTAAGCCTGCACCATCTTGAATTTTAACTGGTAAATGTGCAGGTAATTCGACATCTTCGTTTTCAGTTATGCTTGATGTAGTTGCAAATGTTGCAAAACTAGTGAAGTTACTATAATGTGCAATTTTTGAGGAAAGCGGTCTTCATAATACCACAGCGTAATAGCTGATGAAGAGCATGCCCAGCAATTTGAGTATGTGTTGCGTCATTTGAGCCAACTTTTTATCGCATGTGTGAAATCATTGCCTCCACTGCATCCGAACTAAATGAACTTGTTAATACATAGTAAAAACAAGCTTCTTGAAGTAAAAATGTGATGTATAATGATGTACTTTTAGCAGTCAATTTCAAGATGTGAGTCTCATTGGATAAACCTTGCAAATAAACAGATGCAGAAGAATTTTGCATAGTTCTGAAGTACTGAAGTATTACGTCCGATCAATAGTCTTTCTTCAGAAACATGAACCAACGGTGCAGTGCTGCTACCTAATTTTTGCAGATATTGTTCTGTTACGCACATTATGAATATGGAAAAAGTCGTATATGCTTTCCAAACATTTCACAGTACGTACTGTTGACATTTTGAAATACAATTTGTCCTGCTTCTTTTAAAAACTGTAAAGAGGCAGTGGCGGTGGGTGAAAAAACGTGTACAGTATGTAAAATATATAATAATAATAATAATAATAATATTGTCTTTTATTGGCCAAACAAAACAAAAAATTATTACAAAATAAATTCATATACATAAATGATTTAGTTTTTCTGAAGAAAAAAAATATATAAAAGAAACAATATCTATACATAAATATAAATAAAGGTAAAAAAAAACAGATATGGCCAACGAGGCGAAGTTCAGAAATTTGATAGCTATATAATGGCTATCAAGATTCTGCTCCTCCACTTAACCTCATCTTCTATTAAATTTTTTAATCGAAGCTGGTGCAGGAAAGTCATTATTTGAAAAATACAAAATTTAAATACATTATGAAAAGTACAACAGAGAAAAACAAAACGAAAAAGAGCGAGCTGCTGTTAAAATACAGTAATGATTGATAACATATTGTATCTACCAATTTTTTTTTCTTATTTCATATTTAAGAAGCACTATTTTGGTTTTCTAGCAGCATGTGGCGTACTTGTAATTTAAATTTATTATATGTGAGCGATTTAAAACATGTTGGTAAAGAATTGTAGTTATTAGCTATGCAATAAGAAAAAAACCTTTTAAACATTGTAGTATGGTGAATAGGAATATTTATAAAACTTTTGTTTCTTATATTGACATTGTGTAAATCAGATCTTAGCTTAATTTTTTTATATAAATATAAAGGTTTCTTATTTATAATGATTTTGTGGTACAAACATGTAGAATGAAGTTTTCTGGTATTTTCCATGTTCAACCATTTAATTTCCTTTAACTTATGTGAAATATGGTCAAATTTTCTTATTCCATAAATTAGTCTCAAACAAGAATTCTGCATAATCTGAATTCGTCTTATATCTGCACTATCTAGACAAGGACCATACACGCTATCGCAGTAATGAAACTGTGATAAAACCATAGATTCACACAGTAGTTTTTTTTTTAAATCTGACGAGTATAAATTCTTTTTCGTTAAGTACGGTATAGGCTTAAAAGGTAGTCCATTTTGCAGATCATGTAAGGTTTTTAAATATGACGCAGAGATTCCACCATCAGCACATATGATCTAAGTATCAATTTTGTGCGTTCTTTAATATGTGGCAATAATTGAAGGGTACAGGTTTTAGGAAAGGATGTAGTTTTTTAGAATTCCACCACAAAAAATCTAAAGAAAGATACATTTGAGGAAAAATTATTTGCAACAATTCTTAGAACAACGAAACCACAGTCAGTAAGAAGACTAAGTACTTTTAGTGTTAACGAGTAAAAGTAATTAATTCACAAAGAAGAATGAAAAAAAAATATCGTGCTGGAATGATTCACCTTGTTGACAATCCCTGTACTTACATATAACATCACTAACAACAGATTTTGTTTGCTATTTGAGGTTTATGGTAATGGTTGTATATTGAGTATTATCTACACCAGTGGTTCCCAAACTTATTTATCCAACCGCCCCCTTTTCAGAAAAAAATTACTCAGCGCCCCCTGGAAATCTACATTCTTTAAGCGAACAAACAGAAAGATATTGTAGTGGTAACTTCTTGAGACTGATAATTATCTATAAGAGTATTTCTAGGTAGGAAATTATTTTGAAAGAATAAATTAATTAGCAATTAAAAAGTACAAGGAAGGATTTATACATTAAAAGTACAACATAAATATTTGAGAATTGTGTAATGAATGATACATTCGCTACAGTTACTGTTAAATTGCGAATAGTTTATTAAAAAAAAAGCTTCGAACATATAAGTTGATTTAGTTGAGATAGTTGTTTGGTAACATCAGAGCTTTTAATTTGTAGGTATTAACTGATAATCGGAATAACTAAAGTGAAAGCCAAACTCAAATGATTATCTGAAAAAGTCAATTATGAAATGTTATAATGAAATATACCATATAGAAATTTTGTATAAATTATTATTGCTAGAGAAAATGATATTTTTAAAATAAACAAATCTTTTCTTATTTTGTAACCTGTATTTTGAGTAAAAGCAAATTTGAATAATAAAAGCCCTTTATTATAATGGTACAGTGAAATCTCCCATAAGCGGACACGCACGGTGCCAACGTTTTTGTCCGGTTATTAGAGGCGTCCGCTTAAGGAAAAAATCCATTTTTATGTTTAAAAAAGTTGTATTATGCAAAGGTATACGCGCTAACGATACAGATAAGAATAATAAAATAATTGAAACAAAGTTACGTAATAGTTGTTACAAAATCTAAAATACTTGGTTGAAGTAAGGATTTTTTCTGACTGCTTATTATACTTTCCGCATGTATTTCTAAATATTTTGACAGTTTGAATACTTTAAAGTCATTACTTTCGTTAGCAAAGCATTTAAAATTTTTCACTGTTAATGTTTCCATGTAGGTCTTGATTTCATTCTCACAAAGTCGCCATCGTTTTCTAATTCTGCCAACTGCACATCAACGGCAGCTGATTCACCTGAAATTTCGGTTACATCATCTTTCAGGGTTATTTCTTTGTCAATGTTTATAAATTCGTCAGGGTGGACGTCTTCGATTTCTGGGATATTTTTATACAGTTCAGCCACTACTGATACGGGTAAATCCTCCTCCGGTTCAAAATGATTACAGTGGCGTAACTTGATACCCGCAGCCCCGCGGTCGTGTGGGGCCCTTAGCCTAGTTTTCTTATTCTTTAATTCCATAAAAGCAAGCAGGAAAAATTCTTGCTATTTTAATTTTTATCATAATGGGCTGCCCACACAAAAGGCAACGTAGGTTTGAAATTTGAATTGCAGGCCTCTAAAATCAAGCGACATGGATTGTTTTGTAATAATATCGCCCATAGGGTAATGAAAGTGTCGAATTTCCTGCAGTCATAAGCTGATTTGAGTTAACTTAATACCGCCCGTATTGCAAAAGAATTCTATAATTTAACATGATCATTAAGTGTTGGATTTATGGATTGTTTTGACGCCTCACAACATTAGCTGGGCCTGCATTTTGATGTGTCCGTACAAGAGAGATTCACAGTCTAAAAATTGTCGAAAAATGGTGTCCGTGTCCGTTTAAGAGAGTGTCCGTTTATTAGAGAAAATTTTATTAGTAAAGTTAATGCAAGCAAGTTGGTTCCCAACAAAATGTCCGTGTAAGAGAGGTGTCCGCTTATTAGAGGTGTCCGGTAAGGGAGATTTCACTGTATTTACTTTGTGGATGGTGAATTAAAGGGTGTGATAAAGTAAAATTAAAGAAACGGAGAATAAACAGACTGAATAAATAAAGTAATAAATGGTATGAAGAAGAATAAGAACATTTAATAATGGTGTCTTCATGGAATAAATAAATCTGTAACTTGCATTTTGTGTGTTTATTTGGAAAATAATGTTACACTATGTTACACAACAGATGAAATATGTACGAATGGTTTTTCTAAATCTTCTTATCTTTTCTTCCTTCTTTAAGCTTTCATCGCCCCCTTATTTTTATTCACCGCCCCCCCAAGGAGCGATAGCGCCCACTTTGGGAATCACTGATCTACACCATACATGTGATTTTCAGATCTGCTATACTGCACTTTCTCCTTAATTGACATATTGCCAATAATTAAGAAGCAAATTCTTTCTGCTGGAACTGTTAATTAGGCGACTTTAGCCATTCAACGTTGCTTAATTAATTCATCTGAACAATTACAGTCACCAAGATACCATAACAATGTTGTTTTTGTTAGTAAACTTGCTAAATGGTTTCTGCAGTGCTGATATCCTTTAGGAGAGCGAAATCTCCATACTATACACATATGAATAAAAACTTCTGACTAACAAGGAGCTTTCTTTATCATAATTAAGAACAATATTTGCAAGAAATTTTGCTTTTTTGTCTCCATCATCAGCATCTTGGAATATTTTATGGAAAACATTTAATTTGCCCCAATTTTTCTGTATATCATTCTTAAGTTGTTTTATTTTTAATAAACTTTGAATAATTAACACTAATCCACTTTATCTTTAAAGTTAACGTTTTAATAGTACATATACTGAAGATATGCAATTTGGGTTAGAGATATAAGTTCAGCTTGGGTTTCTTTTGAATGGTTTTTGTAAATGTTCTTGTTCTTAATTAATTTCAAAATTAGGTAAAATTTGCTAAAAAATTTACATAATGGTACTTCTAATTAATGTGATAAAAAATATGTATTATTTACAGTTATAGTTGGTTTATCGTTTTTGATGAGACAAGTATTTTTGTCAAGTACTTTTAGAGAATTCGCATCGAAATGGTTAATACATAAAGTAGAGTATTCATTAAGTTTTGATATATCGGTAATACATGATTAAATATTATAAATAAAGGAAATTTAATTAGTTTTATTATTAATTAACACGTTGAAGGACAGTGGCTGACTTCTTATAGGACTGTATTGTGACACACTGCGACGCTTATCAGCGTTCTGCACAAGTAGGGGCAAAGAGGTAGATAACTGTAAGAGAGCTGTTTGGAGCAATTAACTCACTTGTGTGACACTGATATGACTGTGTAAGTACCAGTGGTGACAGTAACAACTAGATTACTATTATTTTATATGGAAAATTAGACGCCATGCAGCGTTCAGTTATACTGGTAGATACCACTCCTGAAATAGCTTTGAGCTATTTGGTACGAATCTGCAACCCCTGTGAAGTTTGCACCACAACTTCAAAAAATATTATTTTTTTCAAAAGTTCCCGTTGCACCCCAAAGAGTTCTAGAGTTCCTTGCTGTTTTTAAAAATAGTTCTATGTATTTAATAGAAAAAAATGTGGATCGAAAATTTGGGGTGCTAACTTCACATTTTTTTCGGACAAATACCACTAAAGCTCTTTTAGAGTCCTACTTATTGAAAAATGTCATTACACTTTTCGATAGAACTCGCCGGGGTGCTACTAGAACTCTAACAAAAAAAAAATATTTAAAAAAAAAATTTTTATAGACCGGAAAAAAATATCTTTTTAATGTTTTAAAGTTCCGGTAGTTCTAATGGGAGTTCTAGTAGCACCCAGGCGAGTTCTATCGATAACTCTAATAAAAATTTTTGATAGCACCCGAAGTAAAGAAGTTACGCCCATTTTTGTGTTAGTATTATTACAAAACGAAGAAGTCCTGAAAGCAATTTTTTAAAAGTTTCGGTAGTTCTAATGGGAGTTCTAGTAGCACCCCGGCGAGTACTATCGATAACTCCAATAACAATTTTTGATAAGACCTGAAGTAAAAAAAAAGTTACAAGCTTTTTTGTGTTTGCTAAACCAATGTCCTGAAAGCAATTTCTTTAAGTTTTGATAGTTTAGTAAAAAATTAGTGTCTCTCTTAGTTTTACATCGAACATTTGCTTGTTATTGCTTTAATGCTGATACAAGGAAGCCGCCTCACCGCGTCAAGGTGGAGATACAGGGTATTTGGTCGTTTTGTAAAAGTGCTAACACAAAAATACGTGTAACTTCTTTACTTCAGGTCCTATAAAAAAAATTTATAAGAGTTATCGATAGAACTTGCCGGGGTGCTACTAGAACTCCCATTAGAACTACCGGAACTTTTAAAAGATTGCTTTCAGGACTTCGTCGTTTTGTAAAAATACTAATACAAAAATGGGCATAACTTCTTTACTTTGGGTCCTATAAAAAATGTTATTAGAGTTATCGATAGAACTTGCCGGAGTGCTACTAGAACTCCCATTAGAACTAACGGAACTTTTAAAAAATTGCTTTCAGGACTTCGTCGTTTTGTAATAATACTAACACAAAAATGGGCATAACTTCTTTACTTTGGGTCCTATAAAAAAATGTTATAAGAGTTATCGATAGCACTCGCCGGGGTGCTAGTAGAACTTCCATTAGAACTACCGTAACGTTTAAAAAATTGCTTTCAGGACTTGGTCGTTTTGTAAAAATACTAATATAAAAATGGGCATAACTTCTTTACTTCGGGTCCTATCAAAAAATTTTATTAAGAGTTATCGATAGAACTCGCCGGGGTGCTACTAGAACTCCCATTAGAACTAACGGAACTTTTAAAAAATTGCTTTCAGGACTTCGTCGTTTTGTAATAATACTAACACAAAAATGGGCATAACTTCTTTACTTTGGGTCCTATAAAAATATGTTATAAGAGTTATCGATAGAACTCGCCGGGGTGCTACTAGAACTTCCATTAGAACTACCGTAACGTTTAAAAAATTGCTTTCAGGACTTGGTCGTTTTGTAAAAATACTTATATAAAAATGGGCGTAATTTCTTTACTTCGGGTCCTATCAAAAAAATGTTATTAGAGTTATCGATAGAACTCGCCGGGGTGCTACTAGAACTCCCATTAGAACTAACGAAACTTTTAAAAAATTGCTTTCAGGACTTCCGTCGTTTTGTAAAAATACTAATATAAAAATGGGCGTAATTTCTTTACTTGGGGTCCTATCAAAAAACTTTATTAGAGTTATCGATAGAACTCGCCGGGGTGCTACTAGAACTTCCATTAGAACTACCGTAACGTTTAAAAAATTGATTTCAGGACTTGGTCGTTTTGTAAAAATTCTAATATAAAAATGGGCGTAATTTCTTTACATCGGAACCTATCAAAAAAATGTTATTAGAGTTATCGATAGAACTCGCCGGGGTGCTACTAGAACTCCCATTAGAACTAACGAAACTTTTAAAAAATTGCTTTCAGGACTTGGGTCGTTTTGTAAAAATACTAATATAAAAATGGGCGTAATTTCTTTACTTGGGGTCCTATCAAAAAACTTTATTAGAGTTATCGATAGAACTCGCCGGGGTGCTACTAGAACTCCCATTAGAACTACCGGAACTTTTAAAAAATTGCTTTCAGGACTTCGTCATTTTGTAATAATACTAACACAAAAATGGGCATAACTTCTTTACTTTGAGTCCTATAAAAAAAATTTATAAGAGTTATCGATAGAACTCGCCGGGGTGCTACTAGAACTTCCATTAGAACTACCGTAACTTTTAAAAAATTGCTTTCAGGACTTCCGTCGTTTTGTAAAAATACTAATATTAAAATGGGCGTAATTTCTTTACTTCGAAACCTATCAAAAAATTTTATTAGAGTTATCGATAGAACTCACAGGGGTGCTACTAGAACTCCCATTAGAACTACCGGAACTTTTAAAAAATTGCTTTCAGGACTTCGTCGTTTTGTAATAATACTAACACAAAAATGGGCATAACTTCTTTACTTTGCGTCCTATAAAAAAATGTTGTTAGAGTTATCGATAGAACTCGCCGGGGTGCTACTAGCACTCCAATTAGAACTAACGGAACTTTTAAAAAATTGCTTTCAGGACTTTTGTCGTTTTGTAATAATACTAACACAAAAATGGGCATAACTTCTTTACTTTGGGTCCTATAAAAAAATGTTATAAGAGTTATCGATAGAACTCGCCGGGGTGCTACTAGAACTTCCATTAGAACTACCGTAACGTTTAAAAAATTGATTTCAGGACTTGGTCGTTTTGTAAAAATACTAATATAAAAATGGGCGTAATTTCTTTACATCGGAACCTATCAAAAAATGTTATTAGAGTTATCGATAGAACTCGCCGGGGTGCTACTAGAACTCCCATTAGAACTACCGGAACTTTAAAAAATTAAAAAGAAATTTTTTTCCGGTCTATAAAAACAATGTTAGAGTTGTAGTAGCACCCCGGCGAGTTATATCGCAAAGTGTAATGACATTTTTCCATAAGTAGGACTCAAACAGAGTTATAGTGGTATTTGTCCGAAAAAAATGTGAAGTTATCACCCCAAATTTTCGATCCACATTTTTTTCTATTAAATACATAGAACTATTTTTAAAAATAGCAAGGAACTCTAGAACTCTTTGGGGTGCAATGGGAACTCTTGAAAAAAATAACATTTTTTGAAGTTGTGGTGCTAACTTCACAGGGGTGAATCTGCATAGGTATCGCTTGGATATTCAAAAAGTGGTTTGGATTTCCACAGATAAACCACTCTCTAACCATTTTAAACAGCTTTAAAAGAACCTGTTTATATAAAAAATTACTGACTCAAACTACAGGAATCTGAATTTGAGGATATAATTGGTTGAAATCTGACAAGTTTTCAAATCTACCTATTTAGCAGTATTTGTTTTTAATTTGAATATCACGGTAAGACCCTGATTGAAAGTTCAGAATAACATTAAGACATCTAGTCATGGCATGCTTTATAGCAGGGGTCGGCAAACTTTTTTTGGAAAGGGCCAGAATGTAAAAATTGTAGGCTCGGCAGGCCAGGTAGCAAAGTCGAAGACATTTACATGGGCAATTCTACTCATAGAGCAAAAAAACAGGTTAATTTTTTCTATTAGGAAGTGATATTTTCACATAATATTTATATATACTATACATACTAACACAAAAAACGAATAAAATATTTCCATCTATTACATACATAATCTGTAACCCCTTATACCGTTACAGTGTCGGGGTGCCGGGCGCACCGAGCCGCTGAGGGTGTGTGCATTTTTAAATTCGGCGGAGGTACTTGAGGTAGTGGAGCCTGTCTGGCTAGAACACTACGCCCGCTCTCCATCTGGTCACCCATCCAAGTTCTGACCGAGCAGACTGGTGCTTAACTTTTGCAAGTGCCGTGAGAGATGCATCACCACTCAGCTGTACTGCCGGCTTCCATCTATTAATAAACCTATTATATAACTGGTTACATTTTGTACTAAGGAGATGAATTTAATTGTTTTTTCAGAGATAATATTTCATCATACTAAAGTTTGAAATTAGTACATCCTCATCATTAAAGTTATTTGCAAATGGTCATCTGTTAATAATGATCTGTATTGCGATTTTACATCATTCATTTTCGAAAATGTCCTTTCACATTGGTAGTAGTACTCCCAAATAAAGATATAAAATCACGAGCATATGATTTTAATTGAGCGTATTTATCTTCCGAAAGATATTAAAGAATTGGTTTAGATCCATTTCTTTAAACATCATTTTTAGCATATCATCATTTTGCAGTTCAATCACTTCCAATTGAAGTTTTGACGGAAGCCCCTCAATTGTACAGGCAAGTGGATTTTGAAATATGGAAAAGTCTTTTGCACTTTCATCAAGATCCGAAAAACGCTATTGTAATTGTAGTTTAAGTTCAGAAAATATATCGGCCGCGATTTTTTTTGGGAATGAGGATTTCGCTAATATTAGAAAATTTTGGACACGATATTAAGCATTACTGATACTAAAAAACATACATTTCTTACACATAGGCAAATAAAGGAACACATAAAAATCGGGACATGGAATACGTGCAGCTTAACAGGGAAGGAGGAAGAACTAGTATCCGAATTCACTAAAGCAAAGCTATGCATTCTAGGACTTACTGAAACAAAACGAAAGGGTTCAGGTTGTATTACTACAACTGATGAGCATATCCTACTTTATAGTGGGGTACCAGTCGATCAACGCGCCAGAGCAGGTGTGGCCTGCCTAATAAAAAAACTCACTAAAACCAAACATCAAATACTGGCAGTTCATGTCGGAAAATATCTTAATGGTGGAAATCGAAATAAGTCAACAAT
This sequence comes from Agriotes lineatus, assembly GCA_940337035.1. NCBI lineage: Eukaryota > Metazoa > Arthropoda > Insecta > Coleoptera > Elateridae > Agriotes > Agriotes lineatus. Next base: position 56,134 of record CALNHX010003130.1, on the reverse strand, counting down.
TACTAAGCTTCATTGTAGCCTATGGCCCGCAAGAAAATGAAAAAGAAAATATAAAAATTAACTTTTATGATATGTTGCAGGCCGCAATTGATAAAAGCAAGGAGGAAGTATTCATAATAGGTGACCTGAACAGCAGGGTAGGTAAACAAAACGAAAGATTCAAAGAAGTGTTGGGCATTTACGGGGAAGAAACCCGTAATAATAATGGGTATAAACTCTTAGAATTCTGTGTGAATAACGAGCTACTAATTACAAATACGTGGTTTCAGAAAAAAGATATTCACAAATACACACGTGTCCGCTGGTCACGAAATGAGCGATCCATAATCGACTATTTTATAATAAATAAACGGAACTTAAAAAGGGTTAAAAATGTAAGCACCAAGCGCAGTGCTGAAATAGGGTCGGAGCATTATTTAGTGGTGTTAGAATTAAGCATGGAAAGTAGTATTTCAGCTCAGGCTACACCGCAAAAGGATACGATAAAAACATTAACTTCAATTAAATATCACAAGCTAAAACAGTCAGTGACTCAACACAAATTCCAAAACCTGGTAGAGCAAAAAATTGTATTAGTAGACTGGCAGACACTGGAGGGTGACACTGAGAGGATATGGCAGTCGTTTAAGGACTTGGTGCTCGCAGCTGCGGAGAAGGCATGCGGGACCGTCAACCCGTCAAGTAAACCAAGAACGCAACAAACAGCCTGGTGGTCCAAGTCAATCCAAACGGAAGTAAAAGAAAAGAAACGTAGGTGGACCAGATACCTGGAAACTAAGTCAGAGGAGGACTTTCAGCAATACAAACACCAAAGGGCGAAGGTGAAAAACCTAGTGAGGGATGCAAAGGTACACAGCTGGGAAGATTTCGGCATTAAAATGGAGCGCAATTTTAAAAGTGACCAAAAGCTGTTTTATAGAGTTTTAAAACAATTGAGAAAAGGGAAAGCATCCCCTCTGAATGCCATAGAAGATGGAACGGGAAGACTGTTGACCAAGAATAATGAGATTATGGCACGTTGGAAAGAATATTACACAGGGATATTTGGGGAGATCGGTAACAATATAGTATACACAGAAAACAACCCTCAGCTAACCCAAGATACAGAGGTCTCGATAAGCCTAGCTGAACTGAAAAATGCAGTGGTCAAATTAAAAACTGGCAAAGCATGCGGTCACGACAAAATGAGTCCGGAAATGTTTAAATATCTGGGGCCCGAAGGCCTAAAAACCCTCCTGTCGCTAATCAACACAGTATGGACAAATAAAAACATTCCCAGAGATTGGGAGATCGGTATCATCCTACCTATCCATAAAAAAGGCGATAAAAGAATTTGCGGGAACTACAGGCCAATTACCCTGCTCTCCATCGCATGTAAAATATATGAAGCAATCCTCCAGAAACGACTACAAGACGCCTCCGAGCATAACCTAAAAGAATTTCAAGCAGGCTTCAGGACTGGGAGAGGAACACAGGACCATATATTCACAATCCACCAAATACTAGAAAAATCACTGGAGAAAAATCATGTAATTTACTTGTGCTTCGTTGATCTAAAACAAGCGTTCGATAGCATCCGAAGAGAACATATTTGGGAAATTCTATCCTCAAGGGTAAATGATAGCAACTTAATCATAGCAATTCAAAGCCTGTATACCCGCTGCCGTAATTATGTAAGAACCGGCAATAGTTCCTCGGAAGAATTCTTATTCAAAACAGGAGTCAGACAGGGAAGTATTTTAAGCCCACTGCTTTTTAATATCTTAATAGACGAGGTAATAAAATCATGCGAACCAGATTTTAAAAAGTTCTACTGGGCCTATCGTAAGATGACCCCAGTAAATATGAACGTCTTGGCCTACACAGACGACATAGTCCTGATAAGTAACAAAGAGTCACACCTGCAACATAATCTATCGGTACTGCATGCAAAACTAAAATGCTACGATTTAAAAATCAACGTGCCAAAAACAAAAACAATGGTAGTAGCCAGACAGCATGTAGTTGCCAACATCCAATTAGAGCACCAACAAGTTGAACAAGTTGTCGCCTTCAAGTATCTAGGTTGTACTATAGCCGAAAATGGGAACCTGGATGAAGAACTGGACCTGAGAATGAAAGCAGGAAATAAATTATTTCACGACATAGCAAAACACGCCTTAGGAAGAAAGGAACTGTCGAGACGTACAGAAGTTCAGATATATAAGGCCCTTTTCATCCCAACCTTAACGTATGGCTGCGAATCCTGGCCCCTCACTGACAGGCAGAAATCGCGTTTGCAAAGTGCGGAAATGAGGTTCCTCAGGTGCATCGTAAGCAAAACAAGGCGTGATAAAATACGTAACAAAGCGATTCGCCGCGTACTAAAATGTAAAACCGGTGTGCGAATTAATAATAAAACAACAACTACGTTGGTTGGGTCATCTGTGGCGTATGAAGGAAAACAGACTGCCAAAAATTGCGTGTGAAGCTAGTGTTCCGTGGAAAAGAATGCGCGGCCGTCCAAGGAGAACGTGGGTGAACTGTGTAGTGGACTGTATTAACAAAAAGGGAAAAACTTGGGAGGAAGCAAAGCAACTAGCACAGCACAGAAATACCTGGAAGAAATTTATAGCCTGTCCCTAAAACAACGACTCACCTCGACACTGCTAATGCGGTATAAGAGGAAGGATTAAGTAAGTAGAAAATTTTTACAGCATGGAAAATCGTCAAACTTGGTTAATGTGATTTGTGTTTCAAACAATGCAAATTTTTGGCGATATGACTACGACAGAATTCAGTTCACATATGAGCACTGTTTTTCCCTGTAATTCTAAGTTAAACAAATGCTAATTTCCATAGCCATTCATTGTAAGATAATGGTGGTTGTGGGCAGTTTTTCTTATTTAGAAAAATTTCTATTACTTCAGTCAGTTCATTTATATATGTCAGTGGTTACAGCGCGTAATTTGATTTATTTGAAATTTTTTCATGGATTAACCCGCGGGCCGGATTAAAAACAGACAGCTGGCCAGATATGGCCCGCGGGCCGTAGTTTGCCGACCCCTGCTTTATAGAATCATGTTTTTATGATAAATATAACGGCTGTATTAGCGTAAGCTAACGTAAATATTAGTTGGCTATGCACCAACATATTATTTATACGTTTGAATTTCCACAGCCCTTTGAGAATCAGTTTTTTTTTATTATTTATACGTTTGAATTTCCACAGCCCTCTGAGAATCAGTTTTTTTTTTTAATCTCTCGATATGTAATTTATTATGTTGCACCAAATTATCAACTAACCAATTAGCTAGAAGACCTGATAAACAACCTTCCAACTCTATATATCACTGCAGGAGATTCCAATGCCCATAGTTATCTTTGGGGATGTAAGGAATTCAACAACAAAGACCATACAAAAAATATTAGATAACGAACACCTTACTCGACTGAATGAAGGTCGTCCCACCCATTTGAACTTCAAAACAAATATCTCAGCAATAGATCTAGCATCTAGCCACGTAAGATTACACCATTTGATATCTTGGTCTCTATTAGGAGACTATTTGGTAGCGACCATTTTCCTATTGTACTGGACATTAACTTCACACAATCTCAACCCACCATCTCTACGAAATGGAAAATTAATGAAGCTAACTGGTTATTGTATCATGATAGTTTAAAATTAGCGAATATTTAATTTTCGAAAACGAAGATGTAGACACAATGGCATAAAAAATTATTACAAAAACCATCTTATCAGCTGCAAGTAGGTACCACAATTTCTCTACAACACATCAAAAATTTAGCCAGATACAGAGTTCCTTGTGTGAGTGGAATGAAAAATACAGAGAAGCTGTCAGGAAGAAGAAGAAACGACCTTTAAATATTTAACAGAAACACAGATATGTTCTCTCCTTTATTAAATTTATGAAAGCTAGAGCAGAGCCGAGGGTTACTAAAGCCAGCAATTATTGTGGGAACATTATAACAGTTCTATAAATAAGGTAACGATAAGCAGAGATATCGAAAAAAATTTAAAAAATAGCAAGTAAGTTCAACAACTTTAATATACAGTCCGACCTCGCCGTTCACGAGGGTTACGTTCCAGAAGAATGCCGCGAAACACAAAACCGTAATGCGCAAGTAAACACATAAATGATAAAACACGAGGTTAGATTCCATTAACTAGATTTATTTATATTATGCAACCTCAAAAAACCAAAACTTTTCTGAGTTTTTTTGTCTGGTAAATCTGAAGCAGAAACTTTACGCTTTGACGACATGGTTATCCGTGTTTTAAAAATTAAACTCAATTGAATTTCCGGCAGAAACGCTGGAAAAGACAGTAAAGTTTGAACTAAAATTCCATACGTAACATAAGTCTACCACTTGAATCTAGAGCTCGAATATCCATTTGTTTATTCAAGTTATAATTTTACAATTTATTTCAGGTCCGATTTGGTAGTAAGGGATTCAAAGAAATAGGTTCGATTAGTGTGTTTACAAGTTCGTGATAAATAATGTTATTTAGGTGATCATGACATAAACCGCATACACCTGCTTTATGTACTTACGGCCGGTATTATAAAGGTCACTCACGGAACTTGCAGTGGGCTGTCTAGGAACGAAACAGCGTCCCTAAAATCTAAGATTCAGAAACTAACGTACTGTTGCACGAATTGTATGGATTTTAGAGACAAAATAATTTTGTAAAAGTTAACAGTGATTAGTTCAAGGTGTACAGCAAAAGCGAGAGCGTTCTAGAAACCAGTGACAAACAGAAAGGCCCACATTTAAGCAATTAACATACTACAAGGTTAGTGGTATTTAGCTAAGGTTACAAAAGGTCATCGTAGTGTGGTAGATAGGAGATAGTGCATAGAGCAGCCTTCAAAAATCAATAGGATAGGCAACAAACGCAACGCATTCTAGTATACAAGACTGCAGAAGAATTAATTTGCAGGGGCGTGTATATATTAGAAAATACGGATATGGAAGGAAGCAAGGAACAGTTGGAATTAGAGCAGGAAGGGAAGACTGAAATGGAGAGATTGATCGAGTGTGTGGCAAACATGAATCAACATAGGAAGAATTTAAAAACATTAAACGAAAATCTGAAACAAGAGCTTACACATACAAAGGAATTTGAGATAAACAAGCAGACGAAATTGAACTATTGCAAAAAGATGAACACAGCAGAAGAGAGGTGCGGAAAAAAAGGGCAGCAGCCAAAAAACAAATTAGAGATCTAAAACAAAAGCTAAAGGTACAGTACAACTTGGCCAGACAAGAAGGTAGAAAAGGACAAACTAAAACAGATGATAAGAGCAAACACAAGTGGCAAATACACAAAAAGAAGTACAAAAGCGGAAATACAAACATAAGGATGATTAAAATAGGTCAGTGGAATGTGCAAACGTTATACTAAACAGGTAGATTAGCCCAGTTGATGAGAGAAATGGAGCAATACAACATAGAAATCCTAGGAGTAAGTGAAGCAAGATGGACTGGAAGTGGAGAAGTAATACAAGATAAATACAATATTTTGTATGTGGGTGGAAGTGAAGACGAAAATATTCACGAGTATGGGTTCGCAATTATAGTAAGCAAAAAGATGTGTAGTGCACTTATAGAATGGAATCCTGTAAACGATAGAATTATTACAGCACGATTTGATCTGGGAAAATATAAGTTATCAATTATTCAATGTTATGCACCCATGGACGTGTCAGATTATGAAACTAAAGATATTTTCTATAGTCAGCTACATTCAGTTATGAGAAGTATTAGTAAAAACGATATTGTCATATTTATGGGACATCTGAATGCGAAGGTAGGAGCGGAAAATCAAGGCTTGAAACAAGTTATCCGAAATAACGGACTAGGAGAAATAAGCGAAAATGGTGAACTTCTGCTAGAACTTTGTGGCACATACAAGTTAAAAGTTGGCAGAACGATGTTTGCATATAAAGACTGCCACAAGGTTACATGGGTGTCCGCAAACAAGAAAGTGAAGAATCAAATTGATCATATCTGCATAAGCAAGGATTAGAGCAAAGTCCTTCTTGATGTTCGCAATAGAAGAGAGGCGGACATAGAATCTGATCACTATTTGATTATAGCTAAAATCAGGTTGACTATAGAAAATAAGAATAAAAAATATAAAATAGTTAAGAGATACTTTTATAACTTTGAGCAGGGAGAGGATAGTGGAATTAAACAGCAATTCTCTAGTATGTTAATAAGAGGCAGAACAAATTTTTAATAACAAGAATATAGAAGATATGTTGCGGAAATGTAAAGATGCCCTTATTAATACCAGTAAAAAGGTCTTAGAAGTTAGGAAGGATTCCAAAAGCCACTGGATGAGTGAAGACACATGGAGAATCATTGAAGAGCGAAGAAAACTGGAAGTAAAAGGGCTACATGAAAAACTACAAGAAAAGAAATTAGATATATCAAAGCAGTGTAAAAGTATTAGTGTGAAAATTAAGAAGAAAGTCAAACGGGATAAACAACAGTACATAAAAGGCCTGGCTGAAAAAGCACAAAATGAGGCAAATAAAAGTGATTCTAAAGAACTATTTGCAAATGATAGGAAACTAAGCGGCAGAATGAAAGTACAGGGTTCGAAGTGGTATTTGCATTGAAATTTATGTAGTGACCAAAAATTTCAGAATTATGTACCAAATATGTACCATTTATTATCAATGTTACCAAACTTCAGTATAAGATAAAAATCAACGTTATTTAAATAAAAAAATTGTAGAAAATATTCTATACAAATGGCAATAGATAAAGTAACAAGATAAACTTTAATTTTGGCAATGCCTGTATATTAACAAAACAACAAATATTTTTTATACTAGTATATTACATACCGAGGTGATACGTGTTTCATTACTGTCGAGAGATTAAATAGTAAACCGAGACAGGAATGAAACTTTTCAGAGTGGTAGGTATACTATTTTACTCACAATCAGTTTTTGTTCGACTTTATATAATTAGGTAAGTTTCAAATATGTACCTATTATTAACCGATTGTGAGTAAAATATTTAACCTACGTACATACTAGGGATGTTCCGAATATACAAAAATTCGTATTCGCGAATACGAATACCGAATACAAATACTCTTATGAATATTCGCGAATACGAATACGAATACGAATACATGACCTTGAGTGAATAATATCAACATCAACATCGTTTTTGTAGGCGCTGCAAATTTTAGAAATAGTATGGAAAATAGTTTTGTCTTTTATTTAATGTTATAGAATGGTTAATATTTTAAAAAAATGTTTTATTTAATGTATGAATACCTGTTTTATGTTTTTATTAAAATTCTTATCTATATCTCTATAATTTTAATGTCAAATACTCGTATAATATTCGTGTTAATTTTGGCGAATACGATTACGAATACAAATATTGAAAATATAGCGAATACTCGGAACATCCCTAGTACATACCTAGTTGGAAAGGTAATATTATCTAAAAACTTATATTTATACACTTCGTCAGTGTATAGAGTTACAGTAATAATAACTTAAAACATTTATAAAAATATATTAAGTAATAGAGTTATGTACGTTATTACAAAATAAGTTAAATCTGGATAAACAAAAAAGCGGGAATATTTTGAATATCTAAAGAAATGATACTAAATTGCTATTGGTTGAAGCCTGGCTCATAGCAGAACTCTGCGTTGTTTCAACTGTGGCACTTAGTTATGGGACAGGAATGCCAATAACAAATCAAATTAAATATCAAACGTCCTTATAACCAGATTTTAACCTATTTTAAGAAGGTGGACGTATCACCAACAATATATACTTTTATAACCTGATCAATAAAAGCACAAGATCTATTTGCTGCATTATATTAATTGTGTCATGTTCTAGTTTTATCTGCTCGGTAGAATATCAAAAATGGTCGAAACGCGGGAAATATGAACATTATGTACCTTTTTTTAAAAGTATGTAGTTTTATGTACAGTCAGACCTCGCCGTTCGCGGGGTTACGTTCCAGAAGAATGCCGCCAAACGCAAAACCGCGATGCGCAAGTAAACACATAAATGATAAAAACAGGGTTAGGTTCCATAAACTAGATTTATTTATACTATGCAACCTCAAAAAACCAAAACTTTTCTGCGTTTTTTGTCTGGCAAATCTGAAGCAGAAACTTTACACTTTGACGACAAGATTTTCCGTGTTTTAAAAATTAAACTCAATTGAATTTTTGGCAGAAACGCTCGAGAAGACAGTAAAGTTTGAACTAAAATTCCATACGTAACATAAGTCTGCCACTTCAATCTAGAGCTCGAATGTCCATTTGTTTATTCAAGTTATAATTTTACAATTTATTTCAGTTCCGATTTGGTAATAAGAGATTCAAAGAAATATAAGTGTGTTTACAAGTTCGTGATAAATAATGTTATTTAGGTGTTCATGACATAAACCGCATACGTCTGCTTTATTTACTTACGGCCGGTCTTCTGAAGGTCACTAACCTGATGTTAACTTTAAATCACTGTTAAAATAAACAAAAGCTCATCAAAACGTTGGCGCTTATGACATATTATTCATTAGTAAACAAATTTTTATGCGTTTTTGTTTATTTGTATTGTATTTGTATTGTATTTATTGTTTGTGGATTACGAAAAGCCCTTTGGCTCCCTTAATAGAGAATTTATATAGGAAGCACTCAAAAATAAAGGGCTACCAGGCAAAATAATAAAGCTTATTAAAGGTTATAACGGGTATAGCTATAGGGTAATTCATGAATGTAAACTTACAACTGCATTTGAAAGCAAAACTGGAGTCCGACAAGGGTGTATAATTTCGCCACTTTTGTTCCTAGTAACACTAGATGAAGTATTAGGCCCTGAACACACGGGATTCCGTTTCCCAGATTCGGTATGCGGGATACAGAATCTGAGTCTGTTCAGACACGGAGACTGAATCTCAGACGCGGGCCTTCAGTCACTTGCAGTGCCGTGCTGTTATGGACCTAGCATTGCTGTTCTTTGTTTCTGTCGAATTAGTCTAGAAGTGCTGTATTTAAAGTCAGGGATTGGGCTCTACAAACCTAATAAACTTTTCATTGTCAAATAATGTACGCTCTATGATCCTTGTATAGTAAGGAACGCCTTGCTTATTCGATTTAAATAAAAGTTGCAGAAAATCTGCTACGCCTATGATATGATATCATATGTTCTGGCTGGCAAAAGTAGGCGAGTCCAGGCCGTGGTACACGTGGACTCATATCCTCTATATGCTCCAATAGTAAATCGGTATCCGAGATACAGAATTTGTCGCCGGCGGCCGATTTTCCTTATCTCTCCATTTCAAATACAAGACGAGAATACTCCTGTGTACAACATTAAAGCCCAGAACAAAAAGTTAATTCTCAATAAATGGAACCAACAGTGGTTGACCAGACAAGAAGAAATAAAAATAAGCAGGCTAAGATAGGTCAAAGTAAAATCATCCACATCCACCTACTGAAACAGGAGCCCTCAACAGTGTGCACTACTTGTAACCAACCACGAACGATAAAACACATAATATGCGAATGCCGAAAATAGAAAAACATCGCAACACATGTGACTAAATCTGTGTGACATATTGACTAATACCATCAAACAAATTAAGAAAATGAAACTTTATTTGCAAATGACTGGTCTATTACAATTATTATAAATAGTATCACATTCAAACTGTAATATCATAATGTTTTGTATCGTTTAAAATCGGCGCCAAAGGCAATGGCAGTCGGAGGCACTATAATATTTAATATAAAAAAAAAGTAGGTTAGGGTAGGACAAAGATTTAATTAAACGACTTATAGGTGTTGCATTTGTCAAAATTTATTGACACAGCACTAAATTTTAGACAAATACAACAGGACGAATGTTTCTACGATTTAGGCTTTCACACGGCCAATGACATGACAGTATTAGTGAAACGATAATAAATTTATCTGCTAAAAACCAGGGCAGATACAAAAGATATTCGTGTAAGTAAAATATAGCATTTATTCATATCAATGCCACATATAATAAAATAAACCCTAAAAATAAGCTCTTTCCTCAAGACTATCTATTTTTGTTGAAATCAATCAAAGGCACAGACAATTTTCAGCTACATTTATATTATGTCGAGAGACTACGGATTGGTTTATACTTAAAAAATTAGGTGTATTTGACGAAGCCAGTTATAATAAGCTGTATGCTCAATGAGTCCCACCCAAAAAGAATAAGCATCAAATACAGAACATGGTTTTACAAATAGCAATAACTTAAATGAACTACGTGTCAAGTACAATTGGTGATGTGTTATGTCTAACAACAAATAAATAGTGGACTAAAAGCCAAAGCTTACATTTATGTTGTGCTCCGAAAGGTTTATTTGACATGATCGACTAGTACAACACGCTCGTGGTCCGTAGTTGGATTTCACGAAAAAGAAGTCTGGAAAAGTTTCACGTCAAAATCCATTTTGCTTCAGTAGGACTTCGCAAGTAGGATCCATGGCACAAAAAATTATGCCTACAGTAGGGCAGGTCTTCAAGGTGGCCTGTATGGTATACTACAAATACAAACACAGGTAATGGAATAAATGCCGTAAAAGTGCTCAATTATAGAACTTACCTGTCAAGGGTGGCAGATCGTTGGATCATGCATTGTTTGCATTCCCAATCTGAAATAACATCACAGCAAATGCACAGCGGCCTTCTGAGTAACATTCCGGCATTAGATCGGATGGAAAGAGTTCATGGTGAAGGATGAGCAAAAAAAAACAGTCTTACAAGGGACATCTGGATCTGCTGATTCTGAAAGCAGTGTTAATTTAGAGTGTAGACCTGTGGTTTTTTATGTAATTTTAAGTATAATTTTATAAATAGTTGATTTCCTTTTGTCTTAACAGTTAGCTTTAAGTCTTGTTTGAATTAACAAATCGAAAAACCTTTCTATGAGCAACTACAAACAAATACGAGGTAGATGCAATTTAGCCATGCCAAGTGAATTCACACACCACCTTGCACACAAAAAATTCTGTGAATCAGTTGTTTATTTACAGTTTCAAAAGTGAGATTAACTGTCACTTGTGTGTTATGATGGCCATAACAGCAGCAAAAGTTAACTTACCTCAATTAGTGCTTCTCTTGAAGGAAGATATAATAAGCAGTGTACCAATCTGCGTAAAAAACGTAAGCATCGATCACAACTCGGTACATCAACTCCATTTTACGACATCTGAGTGTTAGGAAGGGTCTGAAAACAGATGCGTACAAGCATCTGCTGGGCCTGGACTGAAGGAGTGACTGGGCCTAGTTCCTGAAATACCATCAAAACGTTACTTCAATAAAAACAAAATGGCAATGCCAAAAGTGTAAGTTCCAATAAAATAATTTTTGTTTTGTAAAAATTGAATAAATATATATCAACAATTTATTGTATTGTGGTACCTGCACTAGAAACATGTAAAAATATTGCTCTGTAATAAATTGAAATTACTTGATCTTATACGTTTATAAGTAGATTCAAAGCAGGGTTGGCATGATATTCCCCAGCCCGAAAAAGACCACTGGGTTTTTTCAGGTAAAACCGACCTGAAAAAGCCCAATGGTTGAAGACTAAATGTAGTTTTTTTTTTAAATTTACAACGAAAAGTATTCTAAAGCTGCAAGTGGTACCAAATCTTTAAGTAATAGCAATTTCAATAATTTTACTTTCTTTTACTTCGTAAAATCAAGTAGTGTAGTAAATATAATTTTTTCAAACTAGAGATTTTTGCGGAACTATCTGTTTTCATCTCTTCTGATTCAGAAAAAATGGTTTTCGAAGTGATGTATGTCAGTCTGCGAGTCTATCGAGTATCTGTGTCCTCTCTAGAGCCCAATGTAATGGATAGCCCTGCAAATTTATATCATCGTTTCTAATACAAATTCAGAGATCCCAGTGATTTTTGTTTAAAATGGGGCGATCAGAAATGGTACTTTACTCTTACGTTTTTTCCGTTTCGCGGGGAAATTTTATAATTGCTTAGTAAAAATTAAATTTCATAAAACATGATCATACATTATGCAATTATCTACAATTTTTGTTTGGATAGTTTTTGGAAAAATGACAAAATTACATTTTTACAAAGATTTCCTGGAAGCCCAAAAATTTATAATATACACAGTGTGTTTCACTTTTCATGGGGACAGTCATGTATCATAGAAAGTACCCAACCAATTTTGTTCAAATTTGCAAGGAATGTATATACCCTTAGTGCCACCCAGGACACAAGCACACATAAGGTACTGTGATGCTCATTTGATTTCTTAAAAACCGACTACCAAAGCTACTTGATCAAAAGGCAATAAAGTGTACCCACATAACATTCGATATAGTTTGTATATACCTCTAAAGTCCACAATGTGCAAAAGATGTCGGCAACATTCTATGTACATCCAGCGAATATCTCTGCATTATCTTTTTTATATACATCCGGAGTTGCATATGAAATGTATATACTTTTTGGACATGACTCATGCATTCAAAATTATGTGCTTCTTCAATGTTCTATGTATATCCCATGAATATCTTTGCATTCAGTTTTTCATATAAGTTCACAGTTGTATATGACATGTATATACCTTTTGGACATAGACTCATCAGTTTAAAAAACATGTACACTTGATATGTACACTGCATATACAAAATAAATATTTGAGTTTAAAGCATTTTAAATTCTAGTTAAATTCGAGGTTAACAGGTTAGGTTTTGCGTCAGTCCCTGTCAAAACTTACGCAAAACCTAATCTGCTAACCTCGACGTTAATGTCATTTATTGACAATGTAGGCAACTAATTAAAAAAATACGCAGTGGAATATGAAATTTCATATTGTATCTCACATTTCAAATTTCGATACTGCGCAATGTGAATGCCCGACTGCGCTTTCATTGGCTGATCGACGTTATTTTAGTTTTAGCGCAGGTGCAGGGCGATCACGCCATTACGGCGTCCTGCACCTGCACGATTTTGCGTTGTTGTAGTGCACGTTGCAAGGTATACAAGTTTAATTGCTCGTGTGCTTTTGTTGTTGATGTGAGGAATTCATAAATTCCTTTGAACGGTGGGGTAAGTACTTTTTGTTTATAAGCAAATGTCATATTATGCAACATAGAAATTGGCGCTGATATAATCGAAGTAAAGTTAGGGTTAGAATTTCGGATTGTCATATCTTTATTTAGTTGCTTCGGCCAGGCACGATTAAACTAAAATTGCATGTAAAATACACTTCTCCAATAAATTAACGCACCAAAAAAAAGTAGCTAAAAGTTTAAAGTTAATTATTGTCGAAACCACTTATCCGATTTGGAAGATTTTTTTTTTGAATGACTCGTCGACTCTTTCAGAATGTTAGTGTACTACTCTATTTACATAGAAACTTATTTTTTTATAAATACCGGGTGTAACAATTATAACGTGTTTTTTCCATAAACTTTATAACACCCTGTGGGGTTCAACAGCTACAATATCAAGTTATAATTCAAAGCAAATTATAGCCTTATCTTTTTATAAAATTTTGTTTTTTGATTCACGCTTTTATCTTAACTACTGCAAAAGTAACACAATTTTATAGCATAACATGTGTTTATGGAGACCTAATTTAACAACAACAAAAAATAAACAAAATGTAAAGAAAAAGGTAAACGAAAGTCTCAGTAGCGAGTGTTTCCGCCTCTGGCCAGAATAACTTCTAACCTTCCTCAAACAGAACTAATGTTTGAGCACATTCTTCTAAAATAAGATTTCGCATTTCACGTTGCATACTGAGAAAATTAAAGGTTTTGCAAAAAAAAACGTTAAGGACTAACACCGAAAACACATTTCTATCAACTACTGCTTTTTGACAGCTGTATTTACCTGATGACAATTACTGTTTCTTTCTGTTTTTCCATAGCCTGCTACTTTAGTGCATTTAATGCAAATTAAAGTCAATAAAAACATGTTATGCTATAAAATTGTGTTACTCTTGCAGTGGATAAGATAAAAGCGTGAATCAAAAAACAAACTGTTATAAAAAGATAAGGCTATAATTTGCTTTGAATTATAACTTGATATTGTAAATGTTGAACCCCACAGGGTGTTATAAATTTTATGGAAAAAACACGTTATAATTGTTACACCCGGTATTTATAAAAAAATAAGTTTCTATGTAAATAGAGTAGTACACTAACATTCTGAAAGAGTCGACGTGTCATTCAAAAAAAAATCTTCCAAATCGGATAAGTGGTTTCGACAATAATTAACTTTAAACTTTTAGCTACTTTTTTTTTGGTGCGTTAATTTATTGGAGAAGTGTATAAGGATCACCTTTTGTCCAATCGCGATTAATCGAAGATCAAAGTGGCTTCAGAGAGAGAATGCGTGCCCAAATTCTAACCTCACTTTTGGTGGCATTTTGCATTAATTAATTTCTTCTAAGCTTTATTGTAATAAATATGTCTTGGCAAATGATACTGTGTAACTTGGCACGGCTATATTGTACACCATATTATATTTGTTATAGATTACAATGCAGCAGCGAAATCATGATATTTATGCCAAAAATTATTAAAAAGAAATATATATCGAAAAGTGGCTAAAGAAGTCAGCGAATCTTTGTCTTTCACGGATTTTTTTTGTATCAACGTGTTGGTGATTTTTTTTTTAAACCCTGTCTGTCAACATTTTTTACATAAAAAATTGTTACGAGTTTAAATTGTGGAGCATTAGCGTTATAAAAAAAAGTTGCGGTAATGCCACACGAAAAGCAATTTGTATGCTTTCCAATGTTGCATCTATGAAAATGGCAGTAAGATAAATTAATCATAATTGTACGTTGCGGTTACTAGATTTAATGTTCTGGAGCTATTAATAACTACCAGCAAAATGTGGTACATTGTTTTATTTCCACAAGAGAATAGTGTATCAGCTGTACCAGCATCTTGGTATGTAGAACAGACCATGGAATGTTTTGGCCCCCTGCAAAAAATGAAAAAGAACGACATCGATAAATTTATTAAACACAAGCAAATTGCGCGCTACGCGCACGTAAAATAGGGATACGCGAACGTCAAGTCAAGCTCAGAGCCGAGCGCTAAGATAAGAAAAACAAAACCTAAACAAATATAAACATCAGTGAAAACGGAACGTGAGATTTTATTTGCCACAGACACACAGACACACATTAAGGAAAATTGTATATAGATAATTACCTCCAGAAGAAGACTGGAAGCCTTATAAGGCAAAACTTTTAGGCAAATACAGTAAGAAAGAAATGCTTGCCGTACTTTCGTACTAACAATTAATTTTACCCATTTCTAGGTGATTACAAAGAAGCCCTAACTAAGCTTGCTAAAGCAAAAAACAAAGATAAGTTGTCTTCAACTGATAATGAAGACGTTGGAAGAGGGAAAGAGAAAGAAAACACAGAAATTCAGAAATAAGTTTTCAAGCGATACATCAGAAGCTGATGAAAGTGCATCAGATGATTGTCTTACATTTCCAAAGTTTTCAGGTCCTAGATATTCAGAAACAGAAAGTATTACAATACTTTTTTTTAAATTATTAAATATAATAATATTGTTTATATATTTTTAGAACTTTCCAAGTGTTGATGTAGAAACTACCCAGAAGCCATCATACAGTGGCAGCATTGCTTTGCAACAAAAACGGTAATTATTATAATTCCCAATAATGTTGTCAATGTCAGTAATTTATTATTCTTTAGGCCAAAGTCAGTTAATGCAGATGTGGCAGATCGCAGACAAAATTGTTCTGTAGAACTTTATCAAGATCTCTATCTATTTACTTCCGGAAAAGTAAATATATTTAATTACGCATTTTAGAGATTGTGAATAACAATTTATTTTTAGAAGTTCCCATTTGAATCAGAGTCTGACATCCCGTGACCAACCCAGAAAATCTCCTAGTGCAACACCAGCTACGGTAGATGTAGAAAATTGCAGACAAAAATTGTTCTGTACAACTTCATCGAGATCTCTATACAGTGAAAATTTACTTGAAGAAAAGTAAATCAGTTTAATTACACTTTTCATATAATTGTTGAATAATAATTAAGTTTCAGAAGTTCGCAATTGCATCAGAATATAACATCCCAAGACCACCACAGAGAATTTGCTACAGCAGGTAATTCTAAAGATAACTCAGTGCAAATTTTAGAAATTTTACAGAAAATACAGCTGATAATTCAGGTAAGGTTTCAGAGACTCAGTTTTTTTCTTCATTCATCAGTTGTTTATAGAATTTAGAATGCAAGTTATGAGAAAGATGAATTTATTAAATATGAAGCGAAATGATGTGGAAGTTTCTTTGAACAGTCTTCGAAAAAATAAGGATGACGTTCAGTCTGATGAAAATAACGAAGAAATGATAAATTGGTTTCCCTTGGACAGTGAAAAACTAACTAATGTAGAAAAATCTCCTAGTCGAGGAAGTTGAAAAGAAAATGGTAAAATTTCCTCACAATTATATTATATATTTTTATAAAATTTGTTGTTATGCCGTTATAATTATTGTACATTTATATAATTATTAATCTGTTTCAGATCAAACATTTAAGTCACGTGGGAGGCAATGATTTATCTGAAACAGTTAAGCGATTAATGTATAAAATGTTTACAAATGAAGTTGGTAACTGCTTTAGCTGGGATGGCGCAACGGGGAAAAAGAAATTCAAAAATTTAAAACTTGCCAGTGTCATTTTAAGTATGTTAAATACAACATAAAATTTCTTATTTTTGGTAATTATAATATGTTTGTAGATACTGTACAAGCCAACAGTAACACCAGAGATGCCACTGAGGCTGATATAATTATTTATATTAAAAAGTGGCTGGTCCGTTGCAAAGATAGAATTAATCTGCAAAACAAAAAATCCAGGTAAATATTTTCTAATTAAATAATTAAGTTTTTATGAATGAAAATTATAATCATAATACATATTACCAATTTATCAAAAACTATTTCAATTGGACACAGTTATCAATTTAAGTTTAACGTAATTTTCAAATACATAATGGCAAGGAAGAACCCCTGGGTAGTGGCCATAACTTTTTAAAACTGCATCTAATAAAAATTAATTAACAAACGTTGAGTATAAAACTACATTTGCTTTTATAAAAAAATTAATATTTAAAAAAAATTATAATACCACTCTTAGAACCAGAATTTCAAGCAAAGTCATGTTTTTCAAATTAGAGGGTAGTTATTAAAAAAAATCACCTCCGCATCTCAAAACATCAAATGATACAGACATTTCATGCAAACGTTGTGAAATTCTATCCCGAACAACTTTTGGTCATTTTTTGATAATATGCAGTTTTAAAAAGATAGTCAATATCTAAGACTTTTCCCTTCCCTGTATATCAACATATACATACTTATGAAAGTATTAATTTAAAAACTAAATGTATCTTATTCTTTTTCAGCCGATCCAGAATGGCGATGAAGTTAATAATTAATTATTGCTAAGTAACAAACGACTTCCGGGATTGGACCGTGTCATGATTGAGATCGAAGAACTCAACGTTTCGCCCACTTTCGTAAGGGGCTTCATCAGGAGGAAAAAAGGCAAAAGAGCACGGTAACTCAACGTGTTAACCACGCCAGAGGCGAAACTCTTTGCAAAGAGAAGGGTCAGAAGAGCACGGTAACTCAACGTGTGAACCACGTCAGAGGCGAAACTTGACTGACTATCGGAAGACGAAAATTTATAGGTAAGCGCCGTCGCGATTCAGCAAATGCCGTCGCGGTTCAGTGGCGGAGGGCGGGGCTTAGGAATCACATTCGGAAAGCTCTTAGGAATAACGGTTACCGTGCTAGGGATACCCAGTCTGCTATCAATCGCCATCTTCACCCACGGCCACCCAAACCTCCAAAACCCGATCCTCCTGCAGCAATAGTCTTTCTTCCCTATATCCACCAAGTCACGGACCGCTAGTGATGTAAATTACCCGGGTATTTATTTTTAGGGGTAAATACCCAAAATGGGTATTTAAACGGGTATTTATAGCCTCATTTACAAATATCCTTTATCTAATAGACTTGTCTGTCTGGGACGCTGTTTCAGCAGCCAAACCGTAAGAGATAGAGAAAAAAGTTATTAAAGTTATATGTTTGGAATGGTCATGTCAGGTCAGGAAGCGAATTTCACTCTCTAACACTAATTATTATCTTAATTATCCTAATCCTAACTTTTTAGGTTAGATTCTAGGCAAATTTTATCAAGGCGAATGCAACTGGTAGTTTGCTACCAACAATGACGTCATATACGTACGTGTGGTGAATACGCGTTCTATTTGCAAAACGGTCTTTTTTGTTTTTTTAAATGAGACATTTGTCTCACTGGGTTGCTAGTTATAAAGCTAATCTAACCAGTATAATTGATTGGTAAGTGAAGGTGCTCTATTCGAATTTTATAAAAATGTAGAATAAAAAAATAGCTGGACTGAGAACAGTTCCTGTCCAAAATACTGATGGGGCCGTAATTATACAGGTTGCCTAAAATTGTACGGAACATGGCAATTCCATGAGTTGGAAAAGTTTCAAATTTGCCATAAGAGTAGCTATTGCACCTACTTGTTGCCTAGCTACCAAAGTATTTATTGCATTTTCTATTTTGGTTACTCTTATGGCAAACAGTAACGGGTGTTCATTAATTATTCCGGTCAAGTTGCCTTTGAAATATTTGTTGTATGAATAATATGTTGGTGGCACTAGTCATTATGACAAGAGCTCACAATTATGTCAAATTCGAGGTTAGCAGATTAGATTTTTCGTCAGTTTTGACACAAACTGACGCAAAACCTATTCAAATTGTTATTTTATATAAAAACTTCCAGTGCATTTATACAGCGTGAGTACTAAAAGGTGGGGAAAGAGCGGGAAATTTTTACTTAAATCTTAGTAATTTTTTGATTTTATGTTTCTCGCAGGTGTATCACCCCAACTTTCTGTTTACATGTCATTGGTGGTACTCATGGTGGTGATGTAAGTCTATGTCAAATTTGAGGTTAGCAGGTTAGGTTTTGCGTCAGTTTGTGTCAAAACTGATGCAAAACCTTACCTGATAACCTCAAATTTGACATTGACTTACAGTACCACCATTGACATGTCACCAGAAAGTTGGGGTGATACACCTACGAGAAACATAAAAGCAAAAAATTACCAGGATTTAATTCAAAATTTCCCGCTCTTTCCCCACTTTTTAGTACTCATGCTGTACGTAGTTTATTTATTAAAATACATAACATTATTATGTGAGTAAAAGTTAGCTTAGCTTTCTAAATATTACAAATTTGATAAATACCCTGTTTTTAGGTATTTACCCGAGGCAGGGGTAAATACCTAGGTAAATACCCATTTATAAATACCCTACCCACTGGGTATTTACCCGACCCACATCACTACGGACCGCATAGGAAAGTTTCTTCGAAAACAAAACATTAAACCCCCGAGCAAAATCTCACAGGTTTTTCCTTCATCTAAACATAAATTAAACATGATGTCATCTAAAGGTGTTTATAGAGTCCCTTGCTCTGTCCAGCGCTGTCTCAAGTCAGGTCTCGTTTCATCATCGGCCATCGCCGAACACAACGCGATACTGGTCATAAGATCCTTTTTGATGAAACTTCCATCATCTGCAAATCCCCATTCTTCTTTAGCAGAAAGATTCGCGAAGCCATTGAGATTTGCAAGCACCCTAATAATCTCAATCGGGACGAAGGCTTTCCCCTTCCTTCTATGTGGAAAGTGCTAATTCCTAAGCCCCGCCCGAGGATCGGGTTTTGGAGGTTTGGGTGGCCGTGGGTGAAGATGGCGATTGATGGCAGACTGTATATCCCTAGCACGGTAACCGTTATTCCTAAGAGCTTTCCGAATGTGATTCCTAAGCCCTGCCCTCCGCTACTGAACCGCAACGGCATTTGCTGAATCGCGACGGCGCTTGCCTATAAATTCTCGCCTTTCGTCTTCCGATAGTCAGTCAAGTTTCGCCTCTGACGTGGTTCACACGTTGAGTTACCGTGCTCTTCTGTCCCTTCCCTTTGCAAAAAGTTTCGCCTCTGGCGTGGTTAACACGTTGAGTTACCGTGCTCTTTTGCCTTTTTTTCCTCCTGATGAAGCCCCTTACGAAAGTGGGCGAAACGTTGAGTTCTTCGATCTCAATCATGACACAGTCCAATCCCGGAAGTCGTTACTTAATGACAATGGCCGTGAAAGCCTCAAAAATCATTAATTATTGCTATTTTAAATAATAAATAATGATAATGATTTAATTTATTGTGAGTTTATTTCTTTTCCCTCACTCATGAATTTTTCAGTTAATTAAGCCAAGAGGGATCAATATTCCGGTAGGATGATAAATTAAAAATTCACCGTAATTCTGTCAATAAGTGTTAATTTCCATAATTATATCTTTATAATGATACTTAATGATAAATACACATAATTGAAAATTACATTGGCTGCCAAGTAAACTGCTTTAAGGCATTGTTTCTTACGCAGAATCATTATAAAAGGATGCCAGTTGACTTTGAAATTTAGATTTATCCTTTCTTTCCGTAAACAAGTGCAAGTCAGCCAATTGACCTACAATCTTTGATTTGCATTAGGTATTAGATGGTCTGTCTAGTTGACTGATTTGTTTTTCTTGATACACAAAGCATGAAACTCAATTCCCAAGCCAACTCCACCCTACAATCTTTTATAATGACTCTGTATACAGGGTTGTATAATTGTGCTACGCATATAATAGAGATTTGAATGTTAAGTCTATTCCATTATTGGCTTCCCTAATTATTTCAAAGCTAAAATGCATTTATGTTCTTTGTATTGTTCCGATTGTACACAAACACGCGTACCTATATTTTAATCGACAGAAAAACTAAATACACTTTTTGCTTAAACTAATTAGGATGGCTAATAATTGGACATACAAGATTTAGCATTGAAATCCCTATGGTTCATTGCAAAGTCACCAACCTGTATATTAATAGATGTATAATGTACATACATAGCAAATATCTATTTTAAATGCATTGCATGTAACATATATGTAATGTATATACCTGTGATGTTAACTGGTATATACGAGAAATATACATGTATATACCAAATATACCTTTCATATACTATATGTATATACTATGTATTATAAACTGTCTGACAAACATATATTAAATGAATATCCATCTCATATACCAAGCATTAAAAATACACATTCTGCATATATACCTTACGTGCTCTTAAATATTCATAGGATATGAAATGAATATATCATTGCTGTGTGAGATAACATTTCTTATTCTAATTCCAAGTAAATTATTTAACAACAATGAAAAAACTTTGTGTTTGCTATAGCCACACTTTAGAAAAACAAAAACAGTTAAAAGTAACGTTTAAAACTCAGCTATTATTCGAAAAATGATGAAATAAACGAACAGTATTTTTCAAGTTTGCGTTTTAATATCTTTCTAACGCATAGTAATTTTTGCATGAAAATTTAGCCACACGGGTTTTCAAAGGCGCGGAGATTAAGATTATGTTAAAAAATTTGGCCGGAAAAAATCGCTAATATTACTTCGTGAAAAAATAGCCCCTTTTTTTCGTCCTAAGACGGACGCCTGTGTCCTGGGTGGCACTAAGGGTATATACATTCCTTGCAATTTGAACAAAATTGGTTGGGTACTTTCTGTGATACATGACCGTCCCCATGAAAAGTAAAACACACTGTATATATATTTTAAAACTGTATTATATACATAATTGTCTATCTGTCTCATGGTGGTCAATCCTGTAAATTGGTTGGGTTCAACACAACGGATTCAAAACTATTGAAGACATCATTCCATTTGTGTTGACTTCTAGGGGAAATTTTCAGGCTTCCGCGGTGGTTTCCCGTTGCCTTCCGCTCGTTGTTCAGCCTTATTTGGCCGAAAATTTTTCCTTTTTCAGCTTTTGTTGTATTATGGATATCCCGTCAATACTTAGTCGAATATGGTTAGGCACATATCAAACTGAGTAATAGCGCATCGTGCCTGTACAGGGGTTAGCAAGAACAGACACCATTTACAGCTTTTCGTGTATGTAAACAAATAATGGAAGTACATTATGTGAAAAGCTTTAAGAAAGATAGTTTATATTGGCACGTAGGTATGGGACATGAATAAGGTAGTAATTATTTCTGCTTGTATTTAAATACTTGTGCGTTTTGTGCAAACATGAATGTAGAAATTATCGAGATATGCTCGTTTCATCCACCAACAGCACACCTAGTTAATAACGATAGAAAAAGTCTCCTCCGAAGAACCAAGTACAATGAAATCTCTCATAAGCGGACACCGCAGTGCCACAATTTTTGTCCGCTTAATGGAGGTGTCCTCTTCATAGAAGTGCTTTAATTTTCAATTATTTTTTTATTTAATCTTTATTTGAATATAGAACGACAAATAATACATACATTTTTAAATACATACAGTTCTACGTTTGCTTTTCATTATGACACTACTGTAAAAAAGTAGCTTGAGTACATACATATCAACTGCAGCCTGTAATGAAGAAAACCCACCTGCTTTTAATCAAGTGCAGCTGTAAGCAAAGAGCACTTTGCTATAAATAAATAAAATCGTTTTCGCAGAACACTTCTTTCACTTCCAAAATTCAGATACACAACTGAGGATTAAGGTTGGAAAAAACGTAGGGCGCATATGAAAAGAGGTAATTCCCTAGTTTCTAGCTAGCATCTGAACACGCAATTTATAACGCGCCCCATACCACACATATGAAAACATGTAAATCCCCTAATTCCCTAGCATTTAAGCACATAATAATTAGCAACATGTCCACTTAAAAGAGGGAAATATTAAAAAATTTCCAGAATTTTCCTGTCCGCGTCCCGTTAACAGAGAGTCCGCTTAATAGAGATGCCCTTGTATTTAAACTACATTGGTTCTCGACGGTGCCAAGAAAAATGTCCGCTTAATAGAGGGGTCCGCTTAATGGAGTGTCTGTTATGAGAGATTTCGCTGTACATTTATTTGGCAATGTCTTGAATGCTTGATAATTTTTTTTTATATTAGTGAAAACCTACAAAACCGTCAACAGTACAGCGTCCACCACCAACATCCAGTACCAACTATACGCCTAATTAACAATGATAGAAAAATTGAATTACGTCGAGGGTGTTTGTAAACAGTGTTTTTTTCGAGGCGGAGAACTTTAAATTGAAATAAAACATGAAATTGGGTTTATTTGAAAGATAATTTTTTGGCATTACTGTTTGAATATAATTTCGGGTATGTGACCGCCGCAGCTGGCGCGTAGATGGTGTAAATCTGGAGGTCCAATTTTCACACACTTTTCGCAGTAAATCAGGCTGTCTTTTGGCAATAACGAGTCGAATATTGTCTTCAAAGTGCTTAATTGTTCCGATTTATCGGCGTAAACATGCTACTTTACCCATTCCCCAAAGAAAATAATTAGATTATTTTCTTTGGGGAAAAAGACCAACAGCGTTAGTCAGTAAATGGAAGAACAAACGCGATGTTCTTGCGGTAACGACCGGGTACAAACCGGTTATTGTTACTTTCTTCTTCTCCTTAGGGTGCCTTCTCCTTTCACTGGAGGTTGGCGACCATCATTTGGAAGTCGTCTCTATCTTGTGCCAAGTGTATAAGGGTGCCAGCATGTCTGATATTGAACCAATCGCCTGAGCCCACGAAATCTTTTGCGTCCTATGCCACGCTTCCATTCAATCTTTCCCTCAACACTTAATTATAGCCAGTTATATTTGGTGTTTCTAAATATGTGGCCAAAGTATGCTGCTTTCCTTTTCTTTATTGTTTACAAGCTCTTGTTCTTTATTCATTCTTCTGAGAACCTCATTATTAGTCACGTGATCAACCCATGGTATTTTTAATATTCTTCGTTTTTTAAGCGTCCATCCTTCGACGCCATATAAAAGTGTTGATAAAATGTTATTGTTACAGTTAGGAACAAATATGGTGTCGAGAAAAAAATGCCTGTAGAAATAGATGCTTACAATAGGCATATGTCTGGAATTGACAAAAGTGATCAAATTCGAAGTTATTATATCTGCCTATGTAAAACCATTCGTTGGTATAAGACAGCTATATTTTGCCTCTTGGATGTTGCAATGTGGAATTTATATTTCTTGTACACAAAAAGTATAAAAAAGATTAAATTTCTTGAGTTTAGAAAATCTGTTATTTTATCTCTCTTGCAAACTGAAGATATTCGAGATGGCAGAAAATTCGTCAAAACGGGAAGAGGGATTGCTCCACCAAACCAACATTTTTTGAAAATAATTCCAGTTCCGGAAAATCATAAAGAGCCCGACCAAACTAATTAAACTAACAAAGATGACAATGACAAATTCAACTGCAACAGTAATAACAAACGATGGAAATACGAAGAGAATCAATGTAGAAGTAAGAGTCATACAAGGAGATGGACTTTCAACAACCCTCTTTAATATAGTGCTGTACGGTGTGATCAAAGAAACAGGAATGACGAGAACAATTACGCAAAGCTTGACACAAATTATAGGCTACGCCGACGATCTGGCTCTTATAGCAAGAGATAAGCGAAGCCTAGAGGAAGCACTTCTGAACCTCACAAGAGCATCAGAAAATAGAGGATTAAGAATAAACCAGAACAATGGAAGTATCTGATAAGTACAAGAAGGGCAACAGATAACATAACACAGATAAAAATTGGCGACTACTGCTTTCAGAAAGTAGAGTACTTAAAATACCTCGGAGTCACAGTAAACAGGAATAACGATAGAAGCTCGGAAGTAAGTAAAAGGATCACAGCAGGCAACAAAGTGTACTGGTAATTCGAAAGACTATTTAAAGACAGAAACCTTAGCAAAAAACGCAAAATTAAAATATACAAAGCAGCAGTCAGACCGGTAATAACATACGCAGGAAAAACAATGTGCTTAACAGACAAGGACGAGGAGAGACTAACACCCGTATTCATAGTCGTTCGCCAGCGGCTCGCTGGAGTTTCGTTATGAATAGTATGTTGGCGGCACTGTACATCTATGTTAAATTCGAGGTTAGCAGGTTAGGTTTTCCGTTAGTTTGACAGAAACTGACACAAAATCTAACCTGTTAACCTCGAATTTGACATAGACGTACAGTGCCGCCAACATACTATTCATACCGAAACTCCGGCGAGTCGCCGGCGAGCCGCTGGCGAACGACTATGAATACGGGTATAAGAGTACTTAAACGGAAAATTCTCAGAAAAATCCTAGGTCCAAAAAAAGAGCAAAGAGAAATCAGACCATTATGGAACCACGAAATAAGACAACGGTATGGAGAAGAAGACATAGTCAGCTTCATAAAAAAAAAAACGCAAAGACAGATAGTTTGGTCACACACAACGAAGAGAAGCCAATGCAATAATAAAGAAAATAATAAGCTGGAGGACAAAGACAAACAGACTCAGAGGCAGACCCAAAATCAGGTGGGAGACCAAGTCCTAGAAGACATTCGAAACCTAACAATTGAGAACTGGCAAGATAAAACTCAAGATAGGGAACAATGGCGGAAAGTAATCAATAAAACGAAGCACAACAATCCAAGTTAGAGGGCAATAGACGAAATGACAGAAACCCACGGCCTGATCTCCCGTATTAAAATTGTATCAGAAGAGCTCACTGGAGCGGCCTATACTCTGTTAGAGTGACCGACCAATATATATGTCTAGAGAAACAGAGAGTACCTGAATATCTTAGAAAAGCCATTAAAAAAATATATATATGTATATATAGCGCTAAATGGTATCTTGTTGAGCCTATTACATTATTGGGCCGTTGTTCCACCCGGCTTTAAAAATTCAGTACGGAAGATATAAATCACTTTATACACAATTTTTATCAATGCGAGCCAAAACATTCTCAGAGGGGTAATGTTTTAAAAGTTTAATTTTTTTATATATCAATAGGACCATGTGAGTCCGTTGATATGTTTAGTTCGTTATTTAGCCCGGTTGTGTATACATTTATATCTGTTGCACGTTGTGTAGCCCATAGGTGTTGCCAAATGTATTTCCATGTGTTATTGCATCTTGTGGTGAAATTCAGATCTTGCACACTGAATTAAGGACGCGATCGAACTGCTCGAAAGCATTAAGTAACTGGTGTTTTCTTATAAGTGGAGTGCGACAAAAATAGTTGAAGCCGTGGTAGAAAAATGATAGCGCTAGCTGCTGAGAATAAAGCATAAGTATCTATGTATTTTATCTTTCTTCGAACTGCAAAATTTTAAATACCTACCATAACTGACTTCTTGATTTTCTCATTTAACGAATTTAATTACATAAGGCGGTTGGCTCACGTCATTAATGCATTGACATAAAATATTTACAAAACTGTTAAATACACCACTTACTAATGGTTGTTCATTAATAGTGTCAATTGCGTATTGCATTCCTTAATTTGACAATTGTTTGAAGACAATTAGAATACACAAGTTGCTGCAAATACAAGAACAAGAATAAATCCAAAACGTGTGAATATTAAAATGGCGCCGAAAACGTAATCTTGTTTATCTAATGAATTTAGTCTCATTGTAAAACCTCCACTGTACTATAAGATGAAGCACATTCCTCTATTTTAATCACTATACACAAGACTTGGAAACACCAATATTTTGTTCACATTATTTACAATCGACTTCGAAGAATCAGAACAGGGCCCTTTTGAAACCAATCAGTTTAATAAATAAGTAGAACCGCAGTGATCAAAACGCAAATAGATATTTTTGTATCGTATCTACAATGCGAAATGCTACCTTTGCATTCGAAATGACAGATGCTCGTGAGCCGAAGACAACCCTAAAAATTCATTTGATAATACAAAAGCATTTCGTATTCGAGATAATTTTTTTTAACTACACTTGCGTGCATAGAAATCGGCCCACTGCAAACTTTTGAATTTAACTATATATTTTTAGAAAGTATCCATCAGATAAAAAAAAATATATACGCTGTTTGAAAGACAATTTAATATGCTTTAATATGAGTTAATATTTATTAAAATCTATGTCGGCTTCTTAGGCTTAACATGGTGAAATTAATACATGAAACAAATTATTTTTTTTTAATTTCGAAAAGAAGTATGGTTATTGACAATTATCTACCTTATCACTTAATTTTTAATAATGGGTATGAACCCCTCTTGTCCTAATAACATCTCTCATGCGATTAGGCATAGATCGAATCAAGTTCGCTATTGTTTCTTGTGGGATGTTAAGCCACGCTCCTTCTACTGCAACCATAAGCTCTGGGATCGAAGTTGGGGTACGAAGTCTAGCTCGAATTTTTCGTTTTAGTTCATCCCATAAATGTTCGATCGGGTTTAGGTCGGGACTGCGTGCTGGCCACTCCATAACCCGAAAACCGACTTCTGTAATGTAATCGTGTACGATTCTTGCAGTGTGAGGCCTCGCTTTATCATGCATAAAAAGAAATTCGTCTCCAATGTAGTCGACGTAAGGTACCACATGAACTGCTAAAATCAACTCGATGTACCTAGCACCCGTTAAACCTCCTCTCCCGTGACCACGGTCGCCCCTACGGATGAAAGCAGGGTCGGTTCGTGCTCCCATAGAAATTGCACCCCAGATCGTGCAGGAACCACCTCCATAAGCAATCCGCTCTTCAATGCAGCATTCAACAAATCGCTCTCTTGGTCTCCGGTACACTTTTCTTCTTCGGTCGCTACCATAGGGGCATATCCTGGTCTCATCTGAGAACAGAACAAACCCCACTGTTGCACTGTCCAATTCAGATGATCCCGTGCAAAACGCAGGCGTGCTTGACGATGAGCTGGGGTAAGTTTTGGACCAATCGCAGGCGTTTTAGGGATCAGGTTACTTTCTTGCAGTCTTCGTCTTACGGTCCACTGACTAATAGCCACTCCTCGTGTTTCACGGAGCTGTTGTTGCACTTGAACCGCATTAAGGTGACGATTTCTTAATGTTGTTGACACAATAAAGCGGTCATCAAGAGCCGTTGTAAATCGCTTTCTGCCTGTTCCCGGTCGCCTATAAAAGGATCCAGTCTCCTCATAACGTTGGCACACTCTTCGAACGGCTACGCGTGTCATACCCAGTTGTCGAGCAACAGCTCGCTAGCTATGTCCATTGTCGATTAAGGCAATTACTTGGACGGCTTTTTTCCGGTGTAGTATGCATTACACTAACACACTTGAAAACTAATCAAATTATAAAAAACAAATAATGTGCAAAATTTCAATTGCAAAGGCAATAATTTCAATCTTTCACAAGTTGTTTATTCTCCTTATAACCACCACATAAATACGTTTCATTTGTTTACCGGTTGTTACGCATATAAACGATAAGCACTCTTGATAAATTTTAACGCATATTAAAGCATATTAAATTGTCTTTCAAACAGCGTATATTTTGTTTTGATCTGATGAATATTTTCTAAAAAAAATATAGTTAAAGTCAAAAGTGTACAGCGGGCCGATTTCTATGCACGCAAGTGTATATTAATATTAAACATTATAGACCTGCCAACATGCGCTTATTTGACAGTTTATAAATAATTATTAAACGATTGTCATTGTGACATCGAAACTTTTAATTTACATATTGTAAGAAACTAATTAATTAATTAACTATAGTAAAACAATATTGTGAAAACTAACTGTTTAAGTTAAAATAATACATTGGTAATATATAAATTCATTGTATTCAGTAAATTAATTCAAACGTCCCTGTTTACAAAAATGGATCACTTCGCTTGTTGAAAACAGAATGAAAATGACAACACTGTTTGACAGTTTTCGAGAAAATAATAAAAACAACCTACAGCACGGAACGCCTCGAAAATCATCCAAACTTTCTCAACATAAATTTTGATGAATCATCAGTCAGGGGACAAAGAGGGTAAAGCAAAAAAACGTTAATATTGTCAAAGCATTAATTATAGACATCTAATTTGGATTGAGGTTCAAAGTAAAGTACAGTTATTGCATATTTTTCACCAGAAATGTTAAAAATACCCAAATACAATCAAGAAAAATGGTTTTGAGATTAAGAAGTTTAGATTTTTTTTGTATAGCTATTAAAACTTCCCTCGCCTTTGATTTTACCTGTTATTTAGAAATTTCTATCGCATCTGTATACATCGTAATCATAATTGGGTACCTCAGAATTGCATATACTATACTCAAGCTATGGCACTGATAAGACTATCCCATCGTAATTCACTTGAAGAATGTGTGTTTCATCTGTTTAGAGTAGACAAACGTAAACGCTTAACCACTTATAAAAGACATACAAAACTAAGGAAAATCCAGTAAAGTAAATTTGTACAGAATGTATCAGTTAATCGCTCTAAGTCTTGAATGATTTTTACAGCTATAATTTTTTCCTTGGTTTTAATGTGAACCTTGGACCAAACGTTACCGAAATCGTATTAATCTGATGAACATGTGAGGATGTCCATTCTTGTTTTGGTTAATAGTTATGTATGCTATAAGTGAATAAAGAGGCATTCTATCCATAAAGGCAAAGCTTTAGCTAACGAGGCAAAGCCGAGTGAGATAATTTCCCCGAGTGGCAGAGCTGGGCAAATTACTTTTAAAAAGTAATTAATTACTAATTACCAATTACCGCCGAATGCAGTAATTTAATTACAAGAGATTCAATTACTCACAGGAAATAGTAATTCAATTACCAATTACTTAGTAATTGTAATTGTACAGCATCAATTACTTTTTCAATTACTTTCACGAAAAGTTATTGTCATATAGTCGTATTAAGTAAAACTTTCTTGCAAGATGCAACTATCATTAGTGTCGTGTCGATTCGTAATTGTAATCTAAAAATGCTTAATGTCGATGTTTTATTAACTATAGTAACCTAGAACCTACATATCACTCTTGAAGGTTTTTTGATAATTAAATCTTGTAGCTACATGCAACGTTCACCAAAACCAAAAGTTTTTAGTTTGTTTTGATGTAAGATATAAGTAAATAAATAAATTCAAGGATAACAATTATACAAGGTGTCCAAAAAAAATGGGAAACCGATTTGGCATAGACTCCTTCAGTTATAATAAACTGATTAAACTTAATATACCTTAGTACAAAGTCCCTTCAGTAAGAAGGTATAGGGACTTGGAAGTTCAAATTTATATATATTATTTATATTACACTGCTGGATAAAAAAAAACGGACACTTATATGTGCTAACAATAAATCGATCATCCCTATCGATTGTAGAACGATGACAACCCCACCCGACTCTTCTTACGTTTCTTCAGTTTCCTGGTATTGTACTATAGCGTCATGCACTGTACTTTGAGCTGTGCCAGCGATATAACGAACACCAGTGTTGGGAACTGGAAGGGAAATTCCCTTTTTCAAGGGATTTTTTACCTTAAAAGGGATAAAGAGATATTTCTTCAAAAATGGATATAAAAGAGGGATTTTTTAAAAGTTGGGATAAATTATCAAAAACTCTTTCCATTTAAAAATTACACCGAGATATAAATACTAAAACTGTAAGCACCTTCGCCAATCGTACATACAGGGTGTTTCTTAATGATATGCGAACATATAAGGGTGTGAATCTACATGTAAAGTTAATGATAGGTTGCTTGATAAAAGTTTTAAGAAAAAATATGGAAATTAATTAATATTTTCGAAACCACTTGAGATTTTTCAGATTTTTCAATACAAAAATAATTTTCAGCTTTAACAGTGGCGTGCGTACGGGCAATGACATCAATATTTTTGAAGAGAAAAATGGTACGCCAATGGTTTTTTCTAAAATAAAAAATATTTTTGAATTCACCGTTTAATTTGAAACATAAGAGCTCTCTTGATTTGTTTTCCTGCGATGCGCCGTTTTTGAGTAAATAAATAAAAACCGTTGTATTGTTCGAGCAAATTAATCTAATTATTATTGAAGAATAAATGTTGCAATAAATCTAGTTGCCATGGAATATATCACTTGCTTTTTACATCTGACATTTTCTAATAAGTGTCTGTCGTTCAAGTCTGTACGCTGTGAATTATTTATTTTATTTTATATGACAAAATTAATTTTGCAATTAGGTACATTTTATTTATGTGTTTTACGCTGTTTAAATGCCGTTATCGGATTTTGGCCGTTTAGTTCAATTCCTTACTCAAAAACATAATTTTCTGGACTTAGCTCCTGTTACACTTGCACGGCAGTTAGTCTAGCCTTATGCTAGTACATCGTTTAAAACAAGCAAATTAAAATAAATAAATAATTATTATGAACCAATATCGTCTAATGAAGCTATTTTAAATTATATTTTTACCGTAGGTATTGTAATCTGTCATGTACTTAGCGCAAATATAATTTTAGCGTCTTGCACAATAAATATTTGTGTCACTATTACAAGCTACAGATCACATCTACATACACGCACCAGAGCTCGTGTACGCGTCGTACAAAATGCAAAAGTTGCTGTTATTCGACTCGTCAGATAAAATCATAAATTAGGCTTATATTGAGCCGGGAATACCCTATTGCCATTTGCTTAATATGTATCTTAATAAGAGCTTATCTTATTTTTTGCGGTCTGGAGATTTGGCAGTAATTGAATACTACAAAGCAATTCAATTACCTTGAGTAATTTCAATTACCACAGGTAATTCAAATACTTGTAAAGTAATTTAAATACTTTAGAGTAATTTAATTACACAAAAGTAATTGAGTAATTGAATGTAGTAATTAATTACTTTTAAAAAGTAATTTTCAAGTACTTTTTTAAAAAAATGGCAATTTCCAATTACAATTACCGCATTTTGAAAAGTACTTCAATTCAAAGGCAAATAAAAAAAAAGGAATTTAATTAGTAATTCAAATAAAAAGTAATTAATTACTGCCCAGCTCTGCAGAGTGGATAAAATCTCTTTATTCACGTGTGGATTATATCAAATTTTCTCCAATATCTACATTTAGGTATATAGATAAGTTTTGAAATTGATTAAATCGTTTCAAATAAATACTACGTTACATGTTTTTGTACTAGTTACCATGGTAGCACGTATTTATTTTGTTAGGTCTTATGGATTACGAACTATTTTATTCACTAGTGAATAAAGTAGCATTTTATGTACACTCATTGTTAAAATATTACCGTAAAACGGGGCAACTTCGTCAGGGTTTTTGTACATTTGCCGCGCTGTAAACATAGAGGATTTTTTTAGGATAACAAAATTAGATGATACCTAACAGTTAGAGATGGACAATTATTATCCGTCCTTTGGTTTTTTATAAATATCGTTCATACGCCCGAAAAATCGCTAAAGAATTCCTGACGAAGTTATACTTATTTTTGGACAACTTCGTCACCTTACTCAAATTCGTCTATAAACGAAGTTGTACGTTTCTAGGGACAACTTCGTCATGGTAGATAACTCATTTTGGTATCTTTATTATGCTACATAAATAATTGCATCATTTAAAAAAAAATTAAGGTTATATTAAGGCACAAAATTACTTTGGGTTAAATTATTTCTCTCCATGAAACCCACCATGAAGTCTTCACCAGGAAGATTGTCACGAAAAATCACTGCTTTATGTCCTTTTATATCGAGATAGCCTTTGATAATCAATCTTATTTTTAACTTTGTTAATGGATAAGACCAAGCTGAGTGTTGGTTTATGGCACCAACAATTTCCGCCTCCTCCAAGGTCGTTAAGGCTTTTGGGCGGTCTACTAATTTAATGTGTCTACCATGCCACTTGTCTTGAAGCGTTGTTCGCGGTATTCCATGTTTTTTGCTGGAAACCGACATCGAGAGGACATTTCCAATATCCTTCAGTGCGTCTTCAACTATCTGGGGATCATAACGCTGGTAACTCCTACCTCCCAACACTTTAGAGTTTTTCTTCGGCATTATTACATGAACAGATACACTTTCGACGCAAACACAATGGAAGCAAAACGGTAACTGTAGATTTTGAGGTTATGCTTACACAATAGTACATCGGTTGCCGAACTGACGAAGTTGCCCAGGATGACGAAGTTGCCCCGTTTTACGGTACTTTACATGGCGATTTGCGTAGATAAACAGCTTTACGAGTAGGCATTGGAAAAATTTTATTTAGTGACAACTCTGCTCTTTTAACTTCATCTTGTTTCGAAACAGTAGATCTATGTATCGGAAGCCTGTACATATTATAATTAGTTATATATTTGGGTACGTATTTAATGGCCCCAACTAGATCGCAACTGTGTATATTCTCTGATTCAATTTTCAGGCCCAACATTTTCTACAATATCTTCTTTCTCTTTTAATCCAAATATTATATTATTATTTGGAGGACTGTATTACTCCAGATAATCGATTCTTTTAAATAATTCTCAATTTTCCCCTTTTAACACCGTAACACTTGCGTTACGAAAATGTGGTTAGCTTGTTCTCCATACTCCAAAGAACCAAGAATCTAGACGGGAGGCTAACCTAGTTAACATATATTGATAAGAGGAAAATTGCCCCTTAGAGCAAATATTTGTGAAGTATATTTCCGTACACGCAAGTGACTTTCATCAATGTGCATCAAAATTTTGTTTCAGGCTCATTTTGAAGGAAATCAATTTGAATCTGAAAGAATTGACAATAAGAAATAATTAAAAAATAGAATTCCACCAAGAACTAACAAAGAGAACGTTGAAGCTAAATAATAATAAAACAAAGATCATGGTAATAGGAAACCAAAACCACCAGACCGAGATTGTGTTAAATGGGGAAGGCATAGAACAAGTTGAAACCTTCAAATACTTAGGTGTATGAATAGACAATGAAGGAAGTATGGAAAATTAAATAAATGAAAGGATCACAAATGCTTCAAAGATGCTCTAACAAATTCATGCATAGGCAAAACAGAAATATCGAGGAAAACAAAGATGGTATAGTGTACAAAACAGTTTACGGACCTATTTTGATATATGGTAGCGAAAGCTGGGTGTTATCAAATGCGCAAAAAAGTAAACTGCAGGCCATGGAAATGAAGTACCTAAGAAGAGTGAAAGGCATCACACGCAGAAATAGAGTGAGAAACGAAATTGTCAGGGCAGAATTAGGAGTGGAATCGTTAAAGGACAGACTACAAACACAGACATTGAAATGGTTTGAACATCTAACCAGAATGAAGGACAGTAGAACAGTGAAAGCAGTATGGGAAGCCAAAGTACAAAAGAAAAACACAAGAGGAAGAGCCAAGGAAGACCTGGAATGATGAAGTGGAAGCTATACTCACGAAGCAAAAAGTAAGCTGGGCGGAATCTAAGAAGACTGCGACAAACAAGAAGAAATGAACAAAATTTGTGTCCGATATGTAGTGTGAAATGTTAACCTTAGACCCTATGGGTAGAAAGGCTTTTTTTGATTATATATAAAATAAAATTCCATTCCCCCCATTACAGCTGCAAATTTTTACAGCCTTTCTAAAAAAAGCGAGAATACGTAACCAAAAATTTGTTATTTAATAGTTGGTTTAGTATACAGTGACCGCCAAAAAGCCGGCAGAACATGGAAAAATGTTTATTTTTGATTCTTCAAAACAGCTTTTTACTGCAATAATTTATGTTTATCTGAAAACCTATTTAGCCCCAATCATATATACAGAGTGATTTTGACTTATTTAGAAAATAGTATTTTGAAATTGTTAAAATCCAAAAGGTGCTATTTTTTGGAAATTAAGTAAAATTTAGCTAACTGAACAATTTCAAGACCAGAAAGCACCTATCTTTTTTAACTTTAGCTAAAAATTTATTTTTAAACGTTTTCAATATTTTTAAAAATTTCACATATAGGGCATTCAGTAAACACAAAAACATTTCAAGTTTTTTGAAGTTGGCATGTACATATAATTTTTGTACTAGAGATTCTCTATTTTGTTTTGAAAAGGTTTCCACGCCTGTGTACGAGCAGATTTGATTTAAAAAATGACAATTAATATTTCTGATTGTCAGTGTCAAAGTGGAATATTTCTCTAGAAATTCTCACCTAAAGTTTAATAAAATGTAATAAAAATGCCTATTAGTAAACGCTACGTCAATTGTATCCAACACAGAATTTGTATAATATCTTAAAAGTTGTTATTTACAACATTTATGACAGATAGGAGGTAAATGTCATACCCTTAACCTATTTGTTTTAGTAAGTTTTTGTAAGTACATTCCAAGACAAAGATAAATTCTGGAAGTACACTCATGAAATTTTAGAAATCAAAGGCCACTTTATGTTTTTATGTTTACTGAACAGACTACCTGAACTTAATATTAAAACTCAAATTTTTTTTATGTAAAAACTAAAGATTTATGATTGGTAAAAATAATATAAAATGTTAATTACTTCTTTAGATTTTTTTGTTTACCGAAAGGTAGTATGTTTGCATAATTTTTACGTTTGTGCAAGGCACTTTTTAGGAGAAATATTTTTCAATTCTAATTAATATCTATTTAAATCCCTTCTAGAAACGCTAATCTAGCCCTGTTAATTAATTACTGTTACAAAAATCCTGTAAATGTTCTTGTACAGTTGTTTACATGAGATGTTCTTTATCCAATTTAGATGTTCTAAAAAATCTCCGCATTTAGACAACTGCAAAAAAACATTTACAGGATTTTTGTAACAGTAATTCATTAACAGGGCTAGATTAGAGTTTTTAGCAGCCATTTAAATAGATATGAAATAGAATTGAAAAATATTTCTCCTAAAAAGCTTTTTGCATAAAACACGTAAAATTATACAAACATATACTACTGTTCGGTAAATAATAAAAAATCTAAAAAGTAATTGACATTTTCTATAAAGCTGTAGTCTGCACATATAAAAAATTGAATTTGAAGTCTTGATACGTGAAATTTTGAAACATATTTAAAAAACTTAAAAAAATACTTTTAGCTAAAGTTAAAAAAAATAGGTATTTTCTGGCCTTGAGATTGTTCACTTACCTAAAAATAACACACTCTAAAAAAGTCTCATTGAAATCTTACTTAGTTTCCTTAAATATCACTTTTTGTATTTTGACAATTTCGAAAAACTCAATTTTCTAAATAAATAAAAATCAGTCGGTATATATGATAGGGGATAAATAGGTTTTTAGACAAGCACAAATTATTGACGTACAAATTTTTTTTGGGAAATCTAAAATAAAAGCTTTTCCCATATTATGCCAACTTTTTGGCGGTCACTGTATATTAAATATATAACTATCATTTTTAGCTCAATCTTATACTTCTGTAAGCTCTACTATACAGTCACGTGCTGGAAATTTAAGTGATTGCGGTAGCTTAATATAAAAGATGAGTTATGTATAGGGTATATTATAAAGAAAATTATTTTATATGTTACGACACTTAGAAATCTTAGATTTGAGTAACGTTGAAAATAAGGAATGCCTGCATTGCAGCAGCAAAAGCGTTGCTTTGCGTGTTCATGTGACAAATGAAAAATGAATGTACAGTGGGATGTATACTAACGTGTTATGTGAAAATTAAAACGCTTACAAACAATTTGTATGTTTCTGTTTAATATAAATAGTCATTTACTTATATTCATTGATTACGATCCTTTATTATTCTACAAGATTTTTATTTTACAGGCACCCTACTAACACTCGTATCAAATAATTGTCATATAAAAGTTCTTTAAAGTAAATAATATTTCAATACACAATGCTAATTGATTCAACATTTATTAGTATATAAGGGTGTAGAAATGATTTACGCACCCATAGGGTTTTCAATGGTAGTTTCTTTACATGAAACTATTTGTTTTCCTGATTATTTTAGAGTAAAGTTGTACATAGGATTTTTGTATAGCAAACAATTCTGCATTCATTTATCCCATCATTTTTGTCATTGTACGTCAGAAAACCTAATAAAGAGAGAAACTAGAATATCATTTTTTTCAAAAATCAGTGCAAATTGTGAAGTGGTGGTATGCTGGAAGCAGATCAGGTGCAATAAGTGCCATGGTTGCCGCTACATTTGACAGATGCAAACAAATAAACAGCAAACTAACTTGTTGATGCTTTGAGATGGTTCAATAATTTCAAGACACGACTGATTTGTCTAAAAATGGTAATATTACTTCTTAAAATTTTCCGTTTTTAGAAATTTTAAATGACAAATGCTGGCATAAATGGATACAGAATTTTCTGCTCTACAAAAAACTTCCATACAAGTTTGCTCTAAAATAATTAGGGAAGCAAATATTTTCATATGAAAAAATTACCTTTGAAAACCCTATGGTGCGTAAAGTATTTCTACACCCTGTATACCTTAAACCTACATTATATGTAATGTATTAGTTTAATAGAGAATGCCGACACGTTTATTTAATCAACTGGTGTAAGATTACATCGAAAGGTCAGACTATTAGCATAACGTACAGTGTTGCCTAATTTCGGGCCACACAACGAGTGGTGAGTGTAGTGGGCTTAACAATGTCTGTATACGTTTTTCGTGTATATACAAGGCGCCCCCTGGTGAGCGGTACCCTGAACTAGATGCTGTATAAGCGATATACAACCAAAGCGTTGATGAGCCCAGCTAAAAATTTGTGTACGCATTCCTTGTGCACGTTTCAATTGAATGAAGTACGTATACACGTTGATGAGCCCTCACCAGGGCTCAACACCGTATGATTGGGCTACGCAGCGTGCAGTAAATATATGCTATGGGATCGATAATGACCGTCTATGTCTCTATATATATATATATATATGAATACAGTTAATAAAATTAGCACAGGAAATGAGTATAACCGAAAATCTATCACTAATAAAGGAGTCCGGCAAGGTGGGATTCTCAATCCCCTCCTGTTCGTCATTGTAATGAATAAAGATTGCAAAGATTGCAAAGAAAGCAAGTCGCAATAGCAAAGGAGTAAGAATAGGCATTAGACACTTGAAATCGGTCATTATCAAAGAATTTATATATGCAGATGACTTGATACTGCTGGCAAACACCACAGTAAATTTTCAAGCTGTAATCAATAACTGGAAATGTACTCTGGAGAAATATATATATAGGCCTTTCACTCCTATTCGGAGTATAAGCCGCTCCGGGTTGAGCTCTTCTAATCCGGTTTCCGCGGTGGATTGGTCCGCATGTTCTAGTTTCATTCTTTCTCCATTTATAGGTTATTGTTTGTTTTTGCTGTATTTGATATTTTATTCCATTCCTTCCGGTCCTTAGTCTTTCTTCTCCAGTCCACTATTTTCATCTTGTGTATGTCTTTTAGGTTGTGTTGTGTGAGAGTGAACGGAACGGACGCGAAATAATTCGGTGGCGATAAATCACTCGTTTACGAGCCTTATCACGTCTTAAGTTTCGCGTAGTTAAGTGCAGTGGATTTATAAAATCAAAACACACAACAAAGAGTGGCAGATTGAAGGAGAAACAAATAATAAGGGGGTAAAACGCTACAAAGTGCAGAAAATTAGCAGAACGGGCAGAACGCGAGCCCAAGATATTAGGCGGCCGGCGCGCAGATAACGCGTCCGCTCGGGTCAAAGAGCGCGATAAACGTGCGACAAAGGTCGGTAAGAAGCAGCTGTAGCTACTGGCGGCAAGGTGTTGACGCGATATCGCAAACGGGAAAATAAACATTAAAGTTAATTTATTCAGAGGCGTAGAACGAAAGTAAAGTATAAAGATGGAGCAACTTATTGAAAAAATTAGTAAACAACTAGATAAAATGGAAAGTGCAAATATAAGGATTGAGACTAAATTGGATTCAGTAACTAAGGAACTGGAACAAATTAAAAGAGAAAATACTAACGTTAAGATGGAATTAGAAACTCTCAAAACGCAAAATGCTGAAAAGGATCAAAGAATCGAAATATTAGAAAGGGAAGCAAGAAAAAAGAAAATAATAATAGGCGGAATTGAAGAGACAGAAAATGAAAGCGATTTAGAAAGGAAGGAAAAGGTTAGAACAATGGTAAGAGACATAGGCGTAAAACTGAACATAGAAAACGAAGTACAAGAGATAATTAGAATTGGGAAACGAAATAATAGAGAAGGAATTGCACCAAGGCTCATACTGATTGAACTTTCAACCAGCAATAAAAAATTCGAAATATTAAAAGCAGCTAAAAATCTAAAAGGCAGCAACATATA
Source organism: Agriotes lineatus (assembly GCA_940337035.1). NCBI lineage: Eukaryota > Metazoa > Arthropoda > Insecta > Coleoptera > Elateridae > Agriotes > Agriotes lineatus. Next base: position 16,900 of record CALNHX010003130.1, on the reverse strand, counting down.
TATTTCAGAAGACTATCCCAAGCATATAAGAGAACAGAGAAAAACTCTGAAGGAACACTTAGTAACTGCAAGACAAAAAGGACACAAAGCAGTGATAAAATACAATAAATTAGTGGTCAACGACGAAATATACACTTTGGAAGAACTGGAAAAAAATAAAAAGAAGGGCAGAACTACCAGCGAAAGGTCACCTATTAACCAACAAGAAGGACAACCAAACAAATGTCCAAATTTGGGAGACCCTCCAAAAAACTAAGAAGATTTATGGACGGATGTGAAAAAGATGACGACCCTGGCCATGAAATAAGGACAGAAAACGGGAAAAAACACATATACAAAGGAAGAAACAATTTAACTGGAGAAAAAAGTGTAATAAAGTTAGGTACATGGAATGTTAGAGGTTTGAGAGGGAAAGAGGAAGAACTAGCACTAGAATTAGATAAGATGAAGTTAGAAATAATAGGGTTAACAGAAACAAAGAAAAAAGGCAAAGGTCTAGAAAAATTTGCGAAAGATTATTATATATACTGGTCGGGAGTGGAAGAAACAGAAAGAGCAAGAGCAGGTGTAGCAATAGTATTACATGAGAAAACAATCCCAAAAGTAACAAAAGAAAATTTCGTAAATGAGAGAATTATAACAATGGATATGGAATTCCGCAAAAAAGAAACGTTTACATTGTTAATATGTTACGGACCCAACGAGGATGCAAGCTTAGAGGAAAAGGACAAGTTCTACCAGAAACTACAAGAAGAAATAGACAAAACTGATAACACAATAATCATCATGGGAGACTTAAACGGACGGGTAGGGAACAAGAATGAGGGAATAGAAGGGACCCTTGGAAAACAAGGAGAAGAAGAGAAAAACTCAAATGGAGAGAGAATAATAGAATTATGTATGGAAAACGAATTAGTTATAGCAAATACGAAGTTCATGCATAAGCCCATACACAAAATAACAAGAGAAGAACCATACAAAGGACAAAGGTCAATAATAGATTATTTCCTGATTAATAGGGACAAACTGAAAGACGTAAAAGACGTTAGAGTAAGAAGAGGGCCCGAAATTGGAAGTGACCACTACCTACTAACTATGGAATTACGAGATAATGAAAGAAAACAGAAAGAGTTTAAAAGAAAAGTTGTCAATGAGAAAATTAAAAACCATAAACTGAAAGAGGAAAGGGTGAGAAATCATTTCCAAAGGATAATAGAAGAAAACTTCCAACAGGAACCGATAAAAGAGAGTATAGAACAAAAATGGGAACAATTTAAAGGGATCATAATAAGAGCCGCAGAGCAGTGTTGTGGAAAGACAAGGATCGGCAAAGGAAACCAAAAGAGAACACCATGGTGGACAGAAGAAGTTAAAAGGGCAGTGAAAGAAAAGAAAATAAAATGGACAACGTATCTACAAAACAAAACACCCGAAAGTTATGAAGAATATAAGAAGAAGAGAGAACAGGTTAAAATAATGGTTAGAACAGCAAAACAACAGGCATGGGTGGAGTTCGGGAACAAAATGAAAGATGCACACAAAGAAAACCAGAAACTATTTTATGGGGTCCTAAAAAATGTAAGAACAAAGAAAGATATTAACCTAGGATACATACGAGATAAAGAGGGGAAAATTCTGAGTGAACATAAAGAAATAATGGAAAGGTGGAGTCAATATTTCCGATCACTACTAGAGGAAGAAGAAGAACAGAAAACAGTGGCAAGTAATCGTAAGAACCAGCTGCCTGTACAAGATAATAAAACAGAATCTATCACTGAGAAGGAATTAGAAATGGCAATAAGAAGACTTAAGTTAGGCAAAGCAGCAGGCAGCGATAATATAACACCGGAAATGGTAAAATATATGGGCGAAGTAGGAAAAATAAAGCTACTTGAAATATTCAATACAGCACTAAGGCAAGGCACGGCACCGCTAGATTGGCAAACAGGCATCATAAACCCTATATTCAAAAAAGGCGACTCTAGGGACTGCAATAATTATAGAGGGATTACTTTAATTAGTGTACCAGGGAAAATATACGCCCGAATTATAGAGAACAGAATAAGGCAACAAATAGAAAATACACTAGAAGATACACAAAGTGGATTCCGACCTAATAGAAGTACACAGGATCTGATATTTATAATAAGGCAAATGACAGAGAAGGCAATTAGGACGATGCAACAAATACATTTATGTTTCATTGATCTAGAAAAAGCCTTTGATCGAATTAAAAGAGATAACGTTTGGGAAAGCCTAGAAAAAAGAGGAGTAGAGGAGAGCAACATAACGGCTATAAAGAGTCTATATAAAAATAACAATAACTATGTACGAATGAAACATGCAACGTCAAGACCTTTCACAATAAAAAATGGCTTACGTCAAGGATGCATCCTGAGTCCACTTCTCTTCTCAATAGTTTTAGATGATGCAATAAAGGAATGTAAAAAAGAGGCCAAAGAATATGTAGTGGGAAACTGGAAAATGGAGAAAATAGGAATTAGTGAGATAGCATACGCAGATGATATGGTAATATTCGGGAAAAATGAAAAAGACCTCCAGCATAACTTGGACATATATAACAAGGCATTAAGACAGAAAAATATGAGGATCAATAAAAATAAAACAAAAACAATGATCATAGATGTGAAAGAAAGAAAGCACAATATATATATAGAAGGAATTAAAATCGAACAGGTCACCAACTTCAGATACTTGGGAACAAACATAAATTGCCAAGGACATCTAACGGAAGAGATCGGTGAAAGAATAGGTGCTACTGGAAGACTTTTCAACGCGATAAAATCAAAATTCCTAAACAAAAAAGAGATACCCAAACAGATAAAAACTGAAGTATACAAAAAGATTGCCGTTCCTATACTAACATATGCAAGTGAATCCTGGTCAACAACAACGAGAATCCAAAGTAGACTAAACAGCATAGAAATGAGATTTCTTAGGAAAATTGAGGGAAAGACAAAATTCGACAGAATCAGAAATGAAACATACAGGCAAAACTTAAATGTAAGACCTATAAACGAAATAGTACAAGAAAACCAGCTGAGATGGAGGGGACATGTGCACAGGATGGAGGAAGATAGAACTACAAGGAAAATATACGAAGCAAGGGTTACAAACAGAAAAAGAGGCAGACCAAGGAAGACATGGAAAGAAGAAACAGAAAAAGCAGCTGAAGCAAGAGGAGTCCTAGTGAGCCATATAGAAAAGAAAGCAAAAGATAGAAAATTATGGAGGGAGATATGTAGAAGAAAACCAACATGAATAAACCCACAGCCTTACACCGCAAGGTAAAAAAGGCTTGCGATTAAGTAAGTAAGTAAGTAAGTATGTCTTTTATAACTTGGTCTTCCCATCTAAGTTTAGGTCTTCCTCTGTGTCTGGTGGCTTCGGGTTTCCAATTAGTTATCTTCTTTACGACTGAGTTCTCACTTCTACGTTGGATGTGGCCAAACCATCTTATTCTCTGGGCTTTTATAAGTCGGACTATGTCTTCGTTCTTGTTTAAGTGATTTATTTCGTGGTTCATAAGTGGTCTGAGTTCTCCTTCCGGGGTCTTTTTTGGTCCTAAGATTTTCCTCATTATCTTCCTTTCTATTACTCTTAGTCGCTCTTCGTCTTGGTTCGTCAGGCACATTGTTTCCGCTCCGTAACTTATTACTGGTCAGATTGCCGCTTTGTATATCCTTATTTTGGTGTCTTTACTAAGGTTTCTGTCTTTTAGCAGTCTTTGATACTTCCAGTATGCTCTGTTTCCCATCTTGATCCTTTCATTTATTTCTATTCTTCTTTGGTTTTTCTGGTCTATCATCACGCCTAGGTATTTAAAATATTCCACTCTCTGAAATGTGTATGTCCCCATTTTTATCTCTGTTGGTTTGATTGTTTTCCTTGAACTAAGCAGGTATTTTGTTTTTTCTTGATTAATTCTGAGTCCTTTGGGTTCTGCTTCTCTTACTAGGGCTAGTAATGTCTGTTCTAAGCTGCGTTTGTCTCTCGCGATTAGTGCTAAATCGTCAGCATAACCTATGATTTGTGTTGAGCTGTGCGTGATTACCTTTTCAGGTCCGATTTTCTTGATGGTCCCATCTAGAGTTATATTAAATAATGCCGTCGATAGTCCGTCTCCTTGTCTCACTCCCCTTTCTATTTAAATCTCTTCTGAGTCTCCGTCTTTTGTCAATCTTATTAGTTTTGCTGGGATCTTCATATTTTCCATTTCCTCTATTAATTGTGCCCTGGTTATCGAGTCAAATGCTTGTTGGAAGTCTACTAATAGTATGTGTAAATCTATATTGAATTCATATGCCTTTTCTATAATCTGTGTTAGTGTGTGAACCGCGTCAATGGTTGACCGTCCCTTCCTGAATCATTGTTGGTATTGTCCAATTTTGTCTTCTGTGTGGATTGTTATTCTATTTCTTATTAGTGTTGTCAGTAGTTTGTATGCTGTATTTAACAGCATTATTGGTCTGTAGTTACTGCATTCTACTGTGTTTCCCTTTTTGTGGATCGGTATTATTTGCCCTTTCCTCCACTCCATCGGCATGTTTTCCTCATTCCATATCATTACAACTAAGTTGTACAGTCTCTTGAATAGGTCTTCCCCTCCTTGTTGTATCAATTCATTATTTATTTCATCGGGTCCTGATGTTTTCTTTTTCTTCAGTTGTCTAACTATTTCTGTAACTTCTTCATATGTAGGTGCTTGTACTTCTTGGTCTCCATCGTCGGTTTTCACTTCTTGGGTGGGTTTCTTTTTCTTCTGCATTTCTTTTGTATATTTTTGTGAAGTATTTTTCCAATTGTTTTTTTTCTATTGTAGGTATTGTTTTGTGGGATTCTATTTGTTGTTTAATGTGTTCGTAGAGTTTCGAGTTGTTCCTATTTGATGTTTCTAGTGCTTGCATTTCTTCTGTAATCCAATTTGTTTTCTTTTTCTTATAGAGTTTTGTGGCTTCTTTTCTTATTTGATTATATTCGTCAAGTTCTTGTTCTCCTTTTGTCCCTATCCACTTTTTCCTTGCTTCTTTTTTCTTCTCACTAATAATTTTGCATTCCTGGTTGAACCATCCTTTACTTCTTTGGATTCTAGTCTTTCCGACTAGTTTTTCTGCAGCTGTTAGTATGCTGTTTTTTATATTTGTCCATTCTGTATTAATATCGTCTTCTTTTTTGTGAGTTTCTAGTCCACTAGTTATGACCTGGGCGTATTCTATTTTTGTTTCTTCCCTTTCGAGATCCTTTATGTTCCATTTTCTCTTCATTGTTTTGTTTTTTGTGGTTTTTATTATTTTTAGTTTAATTTTCATCATCACTAGAAGGTGGTCCGTGTCGGCGTTGGCTCCTCGGTAGGATCTTATGTCATGTACAATCCTTGTCCATTTTTTTGAGATCATGACGTGATCAATTTGGTTCCCGTCTGTCCTGCCTGGTATCATCCACGTTATTTTGTGTTCACGTCTATGTTTAAATTTTGTGCTGATGATGTATGTGTTGGTCATTGTGGCTAGGTTGCATATTCTTCTCCCGTTATTGTTTGTGTGTTGGTGGTTTCTTGTCCTGCTATTTCTTGATTATATTCTTCCTTACCAACTTTTGCGTTAAAGTCACCCACTATCAACAGGTTATCGTTTGTCGGTACTTCCCCACATGTCTCTTCTAGCGTTTCGTAAAATATCTGCTTATCTTCCTCTTCTGCTTCTTCCGTGGGGGCGTAGCAATTTATTACTGTTATGTTTGCCTGCTTGTTGTTTATTCTTATCTTTGATATTCTTCCATTAATTGTTTTGAAATCCATTACTCGGTCTTTGAGCTTTTTGTTTACCATGAAAGCCGTTCCATTTCTGCCTTGTTTCCGGCAAGGTGGGATTCTCAATCCCCTCCTGTTCGTCATTGTAATGAATAAAGATTGCAAAGAAAGCAAGTCGCAATAGCAAAGAAGTAAGAATAGGCATTAGACACTTGAAATCGGTCATTATCAAAGAATTTATATATGCAGATGACTTGATACTGCTGGAAAACACCACAGTAAATATTCAAGCTGTAATCAATAACTGTAAATGTACTCTGGAGAAATATGGCATGAAAATAAACGCAAACAAGACAGAAGTTATATAGTTATATAGTAGCAAAGACCCATGAACAAATAAGTGTGAAAATAGACGAACAAACTATATAACAAACATCGCTATTAAAATATCTAAGAATCATTGTCGACAATAAAGCAGAAATTGAACCTGACATAAACAACAGATTCATCTCAGCTTCCAGGATGTTTAGAGCTTGAAAGCCAACTTAAAAAAAAAAAAGAAGTAAAAACTCCAAAATAAAACCGTGTTCGTCCCAATCCCGTTACATGAGTGCAATTCGTGAGTGCTCAATAAAAAGCTACACAGCAGCAGAGATGAGAATATTACGAAAGACAGGAGTATACAGAACCGATACAATAAAAACTGTAGAAGTAAAAGAAATAATTAATGTTAAGCATATTCTCGACATGGTAAAAGAAAGACAACTGAGCTGGTTTGGACATGTGGCGAGAATGAGCAAACACAATCTCGTCAAAACAATTTGGGAAGTGGGAACGGACTGCAAGAGACGAAAGGGAAGACCAAAAAAACTTGGAACTCAGAAATAGAAGAAATCCTGAGGAGATGTGGCTGTAACCGAAGAGATGCCAAATAACGCGCAAGACAGGAAATTATGGAGAAGATTTTGCCAGAGCCAGACACCATAACCTCTACACCTAACGGTAAAGAAGATGTAAGTAAGTATGTGCATGCATTTATATTTAATTTTAGTTATTAATCAAGACATAATTACTATTATTGCGTTTTTTCTGCCATTTTCACCATGGTCCCTAAGAGATACAAAGTTGTTGTTAGAGACATTCCTATTTACTTTTTGATGTTCTATCAGAATCTGTGGTCAAATTTTGAAATACGAAAAGTAGCACATTTTTGCCGATGTTCTGCTCAACCTCCCTTAATCAACGACCACCAGAATTGAATATAGCTTTAGATTTTACTCTGTACGTAAATATGGTGAAAGAAACACTGGATAAGTGCATGAAAAAAGTAAGGAGCTGGGCCCTTAGCGTTACGATAGGCAAATTATTAAAATAGAAAAGAGAAAAAACACTGGAAGAATTCTGTAAGTGGAAAGGGGAGCTGATAGTATTCCAAAAAAAACCCTAACAAATACCAAGAACACCTAAAAACCACGTTAATTGATTTAGATTGTTTCCCTATTTCTGTGTACGTAGATAGCTGATTAGTCCAGTCAAATGGTAATTTGCGGTGGAAAGTTCTGGTGTAATTGGTTTCAGTGGCTTACTTTATGTTTTTTGGGGTGCTGAACACGAATCTGAAGTTGTCCAACAAAATTTTTTTCGGCAAATATGAGAAATCATAAAAAAACCACTAAAAATCACAGTTTTTTTAAGTTTTTGGCTTATTCCTTGCAAAGTAATTTTCTTACGCAAAAGATGACCCTATATTAAAATAAAGACAAGAAATTTTTCTACAATTCATATTCGCATCATTTTTTTGTACGACATATGGTTTCCGCGCTAAGAGGCGTTGAAGAACTGCCGAAAATCAGTAGATTTTGGAAAATAGCAAAAAACACATTTTTTACAGCCTTTCCGTTCATAGCACTAAAACTAAGCATTTCTCTGTAAACATTATCCTATACTTTGAAATAGCAGATAAAATTCTGTACAATTTATGTGTAAATAATTTTTTCGGACCTTCAATAGTTATGAGAAAAGCAATGACGAATGCATGAAGTAGTCAGTCGTCTCCTTATTGGAGGCATATACTTAAATGCATCACTATACGTCTGCGCAGATATGTAAAACGTTAACCTTAGATTATATGGGTGCAACAAAAAGATAAACAGCGATTCGTGGTTGATTAATATGAAAACTGTGTAATGTTAATCAATATAATAAAATAGGTATGTGACGTATTGAGCTAGCGGACTATCTTGTGACCCTCTCTTTCTGCTGATAGAGATATGAACAGATATTGCTGCTGATTGTTAGTACCATGATAACTGTTTAAAAAATCTGTACATTGGTAGGCCCAAGGTTGATGTGAAAAACAAGGTTGGCCCTTATGCTAAAGAAATTGCGACAACATTTTTACTTTTATGGAAAACAGTGATGAGGAATGTCAGTTTTCATTAGACCAGTTAATAGCTCAGACAGAGGGTGAATACATTCCCCAATGGAAAACAGTAATAAACCATCTACTGAAGAGATATGGGGAGGATGTAATCATATCAAAGATTAAACAGAATACGATCGTATGTTTCAAACATACTGGCCATATGATTTTGACAGATGCGTGGACACAGAAAAACGTCTTCGATTAGTTGAAACAGCGGCTGTTATAATTCTTGAAAAGATAAGATCTGTAGCGTATGTCGTGGATGATTATCCCCCTCCAGATTCTTTCTTGCACAAAAATTAAAGCCTTGTTCCTGAGGTTCTCAAACTTTTCTTTGAGATGCTGATACTGAAAAAGAACCGTGAGGACAGTGATAAATGAAAAAAAAAGTTTTTGCCATTTCACAGTGTTATTAGTGCTGTCAGACATAGTTCTTTTGTTTCAACCTTACAAATTGGACTATCAGCTTTTTTTATAAAAAGTATGAGTCACGAAAACTAATTGATATTATGTCAGCCTTGGGACCTTGCACCTCTTATTCTGAAGCTGTTCGTTTGGAAGTGTCAGTAATCATGAGACCATCTTTGCAAATAGACTCCACAGCTTTCCATCAATCCGTTCATGACAACACGAATTTTAACACTCGTACACTGGATGGGTGTAATACCTTTCATGCAATGGGGTGTATACATTTGATAATCCCAAGAAATACTATTGCTCCAGATCAGAGAATTGTCCGAGTGAAAAAAATACTACCAGCTCAACTAGTTAGCGAGATGGGTGCTGTTTCCTTGAATAATTTTGAGAAAGCAGGTTCTCCTGGCTCAAAGGATTTCAAAAAGTTTTTTGTTTCATCGGATACTATCACACCCTGTTTGGCGGACCTAATTTGGCTTTACAGCAAGTGGAAAGATGTGCCCAGCATTCCAGGATGGAGTGGTTTCATGGAGCAAACCACAAGTGGTCTCCTTTGTGACACAACCTTTGTTGCTTGCCTGCCATTTATCAATGCTCCATCGAGCGATTCAACAGTATATATTCAGCTTTACTCGCTTCCGTAGAAAAATGAAAATCTATGAATCAGTAAGCATCTGTGAACACTTTCGACCAGCCGAGGCTGGCTTGGGAATGAAGAAGATCCTGAACAATGGGGTTGGAAGAAAAGTACTTGAAGGTAACTATGCATATATAATTCCATTTCACCTTTATTTTTTTACTCATTCACTTTTATGTATCTGTTCAAAATATATATCTTAATACAACTATTTAATGGACAAACAATTAAAACTAAGTCATGAATTATATTTAATTTATTTTTTTAGATGTAAAAGATCTGGAAAGCATCCCTGCAGAAATCATGGAACCTTTGACCAAGAGGGCTTGGTTTAACTGAAGAGTTTCACTTCAATGTCAATAATCATTTAAAATAAGCGTTTTATAAAATACCTACCTATATACCGATCATATCATATGTATTGTTTAACATTGCACAGTTTTCATATTAATCAACCATGAATCGCTGTTTATATTTTTGTTGCACCCATATAACCTAAGGTTACCGTTTTACATATCTGCGCAAACGTATAATGATGCATTTAAGTATATGCCTTCAATAAGGAGGCGACTGACTACTTCATGCATTCATCATTGCTTTTCTCATAACTATTGAAGGTCCGAAAAAATTATTTACACATAAATTGTACAGAATTTTATCTGCTATTTTAAAGTATAGGATAATGTTTACAGAGAAATGCTTAGTTTTAGTGCTATGAACGGAAAGGCTGTAAAAAATATGTTTTTTACTATTTTCCAAAATCTACTGATTTTCGGCAGTTTTTCAACGCCTCTTAGCGCGGAAACCATATGTCCTACAAAAAAATTATACGAACGTAAATTGTAGGAAAATTTCTCGTCTTTGTTTTAATATAGGGTCATCTTTTGCGTAAAAAACTTACTTTGCAGGTTATAAGCCAACAGCCAAAAAAACTGAGATTTTTAGTGTTTTTTTTATGATTTCTCATATTTGCCGAAAAAAATGTTGTTGGACAACTTTAGATTCGTGTTCAGCACCCCAAAAAACATACAATAAGTCACTCAAAACAATTACACCAGAACTTTCCACTTTAAGCTCTTTTCGAACACCATTTTACTGGACTAGATGTAAAAAAATATAAATGCGTGTGATGTGTACGTAGTATATACTTGTACATACAGTGTGTTCATAAAGTAGGGAAACGCTCCAATATCTTCTATATTATGAATATTTAATAATAATAAATGTCTTAATTCCGTTCCATACAAGAGATACAAAGAAAATTGCATAACATGGTCCACTAAAATAAAAATAAAACTTGGAACTTGAACCATAAGAGGAAGTTTAGATGCACATTATAATTAATGTGCCATAATCTACCATTTAACCCTTGACGTAAAATAGGAATTAAAGATAATAATTTGCCTAAAACTTCCTTAACCTAATATTCTGCAAGAAAGACACATATAGTCATTAAGTTGTTTAGGAAATAGTGCTTTGGCTTGTATATAATAATTGAAACAATTTGTCAGGAATCAACTTTTGAAATATACTTAAAACATCTCTCAAACAGCCCTTTTATGTAAAACAATTGGTAATGCAAATTAAATACATCAATTTTAAAATTTAAAAAAACAAAACCGGCGTTGGGATACAAACCTCAGAGCATGCGAATGCGTTTTAAACACTTAGCAGTAGTCCGACCATTCGTCGCACGCAGCCATGCAAGACCCTTTGAACAAAATTTTAGTTTCTTAAGGTGCTCGCTCACCCTGTACATATTTTACTAAAAATTTTCTCGGTTTCATGCCAAGAAGGCATATAATTCGCATGCAAAATATAGTCCTTCAACAAATATTTTTAAACTATACTGTCAACAGATAGACGGACAGACACGACAGAATTGAGAAAAAATGTTTTTCATCTTCTACGGACCCTAAAACGTGAAGATCAGAAGAAATCTGGGAAGGTGATTTTTTCACGATTACAATACTTCCTTCGCGTTTTAGACCAAGAAAGTAATAATTGATTTGCAAGTCAAATTACACCAATATTCTTCTCTTGTGGTATTTAATTATAATAAATTTTAAAGAAAACAAATCAACAAGAATATGTGTAATTTTTTTGGCACACAGTATAATATGAAAACTTCGATATTGCTGAACTCAGAAGAATACCAGCTTGTTTGAAGAATTTTATTTGCATCAAACAATCAATTATAAAAATTTCAAGGAAAAAGGAACATAAACATAAAGTACCACTTCTGGTTGGTCTATTTTATTTACAAGTCACTTGGATGTGGGATCTCCAAATTTAGATTGAAAATGTAAATATCAATTCTCAAGCAGATAGATTAAACTGTCCGAGCTATCCTGACAAGCAGACATCATTTTAAAATGCACTTTTTCCGAATCAGATGACACGAAAACGAATATTACCGCAAAACATCAAATTTGAACATTTTCAGGATTACTATAGCTTACTCCTTAAAAGAACGTAAAAAAGCATTGGCATCTTCTTTTCTTTTTTTTGCCCAAGAATATCTTATGAAATACTAGTGCATTAACTATATAATTACAAATTTTGGGTTAGCTATATTTGCTTGGGCCAGCGTGGCTCTGATGGTTAGAGCATCGGACTGCGGCGCGGAAGTCTGGAGTTCAAATCCCAGATCGATGCCTGGCGGGCGGCCTACCCAGTCGCTTTAAATAATTGGGAACCTGCGTTCGAAAGAACAAGGGGTAATAATGCGGTTGTCTAATGCGTGGTGCTCACCACAGGGGTGAAACTGAGACCTAAGTATGCGCAACAAGAAAAGTTCGGTGGGCACTGCATCGGGTCGGGGAGCCGGAAATTTAGAACCCGTAATACGCAGTCGCAGACAAGAATATCGATTTTGACGTCACATAACCTTGCGTTTCCCAACGCCGTAATTGTTTGCTAGTTGAGGTTAAGTGCTTCGTTTTGCTAATAACAGTAAGTATTGCCTATATTTTGTTTAAATACTTGTTAATTTTAATGTATTCAGCTCCTGAATTCCTAGTTTGTTTACAGCGACAGCGAAATAAACATCCATATTTAATTTTGTAATACCTATTGCCTCATGTACCCATTAACTAAAATAGTTGATTTTTTTCAGTTATAAATGTCCTTTGCACGGTGCTAATGGTCAGCACGAAAAAGAAGTCGACCTGCTTTCCTGGCTGCAAGAAATTGGTACTACAGGTCAGTGTAAGCATTTTATAAATTTCTGTACCGCATTTTAACTTCCGAAGCATTAGAAGTAATCGTTAGGTATTCCTACAAATGTGGTAGAAGCTAATACAGTTTTATGTTCATGTTATGATCAGCCTCTGACATCTTCAAATGTATGTACATGTTTTGACGTATCAGCTAATTTGTTTCCTTTATAAAATAATGAAATAAGCAACAGTAATAATTTTCATTAGTAATATAACAAGGGCGAGATACACTTACCGATAATTTTGCACATGCCAAGGGTTGAGTGCTGGTTGCAATGAAAACTGTTGCGAGGGCAGTTTTCTAAGGGCAATCAGCACGATGACTCTTGGTACGGGTAAAATTATATGTAAGTGTGTTGCCCGCGTTTATATTTTGAAGATAATATCAGTCATGTCAAAATCGTGTGTAATAATCAACGTTAGATTATTTATCAAAATTATTCAGGATTATTTATATGCATTTCTTTCTGTTACCGATTTTGAACCTAGTTTGGAGAATAACTTCAAGCAGTTCTACAAATCATCAATAGGTTTTGGAGAAACTGCCCTGACGATGCCCACATCTTCAAATTTGTCAAGGAGAAGCATAAGCCGAATACCTCCATTACCCAAGAACATCGGAAGAAAATGGCTGCGAAGTATTGTTATTTATTCTTTATGTTTATAAATAATACGTATATTTTATTTAATTCGATGTTGTTTTATAAGCATTTATTTTTTGTTCTAGAATTTAATATTTATTGTATTGTATATTATTTCTGCTGAATGTATTTACTACATTTATAGAGTTTTTTTTACTAGTGCTGTCCTTATATAATTGTTTTATTTACATTAAAAGTTGTACTCTTGTAATTTGTATTTAAGAAATAATTTGTAAATTCTAATTGCTAATGCCTAATTCAGCATTAGCAATTAAAGTTTATGAATTATTTTTTAAATCAAATTTTATTCACAAAATATTTTTTTAAATCAATGAGATTGGAGGGTTGCCTATACGCGCCATTCAAATTTCCCGCTAGCGCCGTTTAAATCTACCGCTCATTGTGTAATTTGCCACTTGGGCACCAGGGTGCAGCTTTGTGAAAAAATGGTGGCGTGTTGCCAACGTTTAGCATGGGGGATTCGTTTCTATTAGTTACTTTACTGTTTTGTGGAGTTTAGTGATTTGTGGTGTTGACGTTACTTGTTATCTATTATTAATTATTATCCATTAATGTGGTTGAAGTTGGGCATTTGCGAAAATTAAACCGCGATGTATTTACCATTTGCCAATCGTTGGTGAGATGATCTATCGTTATAGAAGTTTGTTTAAATACTTTCAGACCCAAGTTACTTGCAGTGTATATGTAATATAACCTAAAATAGGAAAAATTTCGAATGTACAGGCGGCGTATCTGGTATGTATCATAATACAGTGTGGCTGTCGGCATATGCAACCTAGGGAAACGCCAGTAATAATTTCTGATAAGGATTAACGTTGCCTTTACAAAGTCGGTGCTCCTCAGCGATGCTTTGTCAGATCGGTCCATCTGTGCACATAAAATGCATGCATCAAAGTAGATTCCTCCTCCTATAAATATTATAATTCCTGGTTCGGTTTTGCTTACAGTTCCTTTTAATTTGTAACAAACTATTATGAAGTTCTTTGTTGTGTATTCCGCCAGACACTGTAGAACAGTACAATATTCGTAAATGTGTAATAATATTTTGGTAAGTAAATGGCCGGCAAGCATGTAATATGAATTTCTTCTTCTTTCAGAACCTTGACAGAACTTCAAGTGTAGCATCTAAAGGAATAGCGACAAGATGTGTTTTCTGATTCTATAGATTTACGTCACAGGCTGCAGGTATAAATTTAAACAATTTTCACTGTAATATGAGAAATGATTGTTAACAATCATAAAACGCTTCAGTTACTACAAGTATTTAACTTTTTTACACAGTTGATAAATTATTGCTGAATTTGATTACTTATTGATTCGATACTAGATACTACACATTTTTCTGTTTTGGAAATGTTTTTGCTAAATAAGTAAAACTTTCGTCTCATAGTAATATACTGTTTGCATGTGCACAATAATTAACTACCCTTTTTTATATTTCTTTGTCAATTCAAATGTGGTTTTTGAATTTTTGTTTTAGTAGAAAGACTTCGGAATAAGTAAAGACTATCAATAACTTCAGTAATTCTAATCAAATTGTTGTGCGTTACTTCAAACTACAAATGAACACTTTCAAGAATCGGATGTTAGACGCAATGTTTAGGCGAATGTATTAAATTTGTGACTAGCATTTCTGTAATAGAGAGTACAAGTTAAAATTATAAATAAGTGAACAACTTAATTTTCTCTGTTTACTTTGTTAGAAAACCAGTCATAAACATTCTTTATTAGTCAACTTTTTGGAATTGTAAAGAAATTTATTAGTAAGCTCTATAGCTCAGTGGTTAAGCATTCTGGCTACTGATCTAAGTGTCCAGAGTTCGATCCCCGATCCCGCTGAGGTTTTTAAAAAATAAAATATTGGATGAAAAATTCTACAGAATGCATCATTCGGAAGTGATGTAAAGCCGTTGGTCCCATGCTACTACGATGTGTAGCATGTAAAACATCTCTTGTTAGGGTTGGAACTCCTTAGTTTTGGCAAAATTCTAAGTAGGACTAAGGTACCTGGTACTCTGCATGCCTAGACCTTGTCCAGGGCTTTGGCAGAAAGGGCCTATGAAGGCCTACTTGCAGGTTAGATTTTGCGTCAGTTTTGGCACGGACTGACGCAACACCTAACCTGCTAACCACGAATTTGACATTGACTTACAGTGTCACCAACAATACATTTCAGTATTGCCAACTGATAAGCGTTTTTAAAATTTTTGTAGCCAGCCATTGCTCGCATGAAAAGAACCTGTGTAAAATTTATCACGCAGAGTCTTCGGCTTCTCTTTAATCGTGTCTCCATTAATAGGTGCGTGTTGTTCCCTTTGCTTAAAAAACCACTTATAAAGAGCTTTTGTAATTTTTGGATAAACTGATATTTTTAATGTTTTTCTTCTTCCAGGGCCAGTAAACGTACTATCAATGCTACTCAAAATCTTGTCGTTTGTTTTTGATTGAAGTGATTGTCGATTTAGCAACCCCACATTTCCTGGATAACTGTATAGGTGCTGCACCATGTTGTAATGATTCTAAGATTTCTGCGTTTTCTTGCAATTTTAGGTGTTTTCTTTTAGATCGAGACACTTGCAATAAACAAACACAATACAGAATTCACAAAATATGTACATACCTAGCAGCACAAAACTTTACGCCCATATTCACTGTACGAACTCCCTTCAGAATCACTGCTAAAGCTGAACTGAGGAATAAACACATTGTTGCAATGTTGCGTGGGGGCCGGAGCTAATTGCTAAAAATGACATCCCAAAGTTTACATTCAGTAGTTTATTATACACGTCATCACACTTTCACGTTTAGGGGAAGTCCCTATGTACGTATTTGTGCAATTCACTCTAGCGAGGCACAATTTGTTCACTATTCAGAGGTTAATGTTAATATTTTTGTGTTCATTGAAGTAAATAGTTTACTATATCAAGACTACTGTAATAAATAATTATCCTTCACAATTTATCAATAGCAATATCAAAAAATAAGAGTGAAAACTAAAAATAATAACACAATAGACTTACAACCTAATTGTTTTGGTAAAGAATTGTAACCCAGGGGGTTGTTTTGTCACCCCCGGGTTACCAGTTTTACGTGCTGCCACGTTTGTGTGATATAGGGGTTGGTTTGAACCGGTAGATCACTATTTGCAAGTAGGGGATTGTAACTCATCTGCTGTCCACGATTAGTAATCGTAGGGGTTGTACTGTTGAGTTATGGTTGAAAAAAACAACCACAAAAGAATAAATAACTTATATTAAAAGAACTTAAAAATGTTGATCAAGTACAAATTAATTTTACCCTATCTGATCAATGGTTAATTAACTGTATCTTCGTAAAAAGGTTGATCAAAATTATGCTTAATTTTTATGACATCAATTTACTTTGGAAGGGAAGAATAACCATAGCAACTCTGCTTTTAGTTGGTTAAGTAAATACCATAAATGACCTTCGTCCAGATGCCGTTGCTAGAACTTGGAGGGTGAATGTTAATTTTATTCATTTGCGGTACGCCCGAATTGACTTAGGAAATTTAAATATGTTTGGCTAGATTTTAGATCCCCTGGTTGGTATTCCTTGCATTTTGAGTGGCTTAGCACAACACTTGCTCACATAAGTTATAAATAGAACTTTCAATTTTGACTTCGATTAATTGGCGGGGCACGCGGCTCGCGCCGGTGTTACGAATTTTTAGCGCTAACTCAATTTATCTCGCGGAATCCGGGGAAGACTGCCTGTCTAGTTCGCATTCCCCAAAAGGTAATTTTCTTT